>CAWUFW010000708.1:755000-922500 GCA_963921515.1 Calotriton arnoldi
AAGGATAAAAAAATGTCCCAGGATAAAGAATACCGTAACTCCAATTAACAGAGTGCAGGGCAACCGGATTTCTGTGTCACATCAAGTAATGTTGAATCCTCGCTGAACACTTGTGGGAGCGCCTGGTGGGCCCTAAACGAGTTACGGCCCTGTCTCTACACTTGTTAAGTAGTCGCTGAGCGCCAGGCGCTGCTGCATCGTCCTGTGAGCTCAGCTGCTGTACTTGTGGGTAGCGGGGAGAGAGGGGGGGGGGTCGCGAACCCGCTCCTGATGGACATGGAGACTGTGCCCACCTACACTGTGTAGCCACACCATATAGTTACATATAAACGCTTCGGCGAACAGTCTGCGCAGCAAGTCAATCCGCATTTACTAATTGCCCGACGGACAGGCCTTTGATTAGAAGCCACTGGTGGGCAAATTTCCACACGCGCAATTAACACACAAACATGTGTACAAGGGGGGCTTGGGGGGGGGGGGGGGGTGGCCGACCGCAGGGAGGTCCCCCCCCGGGCTGTTTGGGAGGGACTAGTGGGGGGGGGGTTATCAGGCCTCATGGCAGGCATTTTGTTTTGGGCTCCTTGTTTTTGTAGCCCAAATTGAGCCCAATTATAAATAATTTGGGCTCCTGCTCCCGGCCACCATTTTAGGTTTGGTGACCTGGTGGCTGGGAGCTTATAGTTAGTGAGTTTTTTGTGAGGGAATTTTGAGGTAGTTTATATTTTTTATAGTTTATGGGTATTTGTCAGCGATGTCGCGAGAGGACTATCGTGTTCTGGACGCCCTCCGGCTCCTGAGCGAAGCGGGCCGGATGGACCTGGTCATCGGCGAGGGGATGGGGCCGGCGCGCACTGCGCGGCAGGCCTCTGCGGGTGTGGCAGCGGCGGTGGCCGCTTGCCAGTCGCCCAAGCGCCGGAAGATCTCCCCGGTAAGTGAGCCGGGCCGCCCGCGTGTTAGAAAGGCAGCCCCGGCTGGGGTTTTGCATCTAGGGGGAGGGTCCGGGGAATCTGGCCCCTCGGGGCGCGGGGTCGGAAAATCCGGGGGGGTCCGGGAGTTTGTCTGGCGGTCTCCCGGGAGCCGTTACCGGCTCATGGGAAGGAGGACAGAGCAGCCTCGGCGCCTTCTGGCGTTGTTAAGCGGGGGGAGGGCAGGGTGGCAAGCGGCGCTCGGCCTCACTATCAGTAACTAAGGTGACAGAGCCAGCGGAGGAGAGCGGGCGGGCCGTGGGTCCATACCTTGAGGTAGCTGTTGAAGCGGGAGGTCGGATCAGCTGGGAGGCGGGCGGGGAATGTTCCGCTTCTTTATTTCGCCCTCAGGCAGGTTTAGGGCGCGAGGGCTCGGCAGATGGTGGGGGCCGCCCTGTTCCTTTGGTGTCGGCCCCCAGAGCGTTTGATTCGGCGGGGGGTTTTTCCCCCCGGCAGAGTGGTGTTTCTGGGTTTGGCTTGGGGGAGGCAGGGGGATTTGCGGGGGCCATTTCTAGCCCTTTGCTTTTTTCCCCCCCTCGGTCGGTCAGGGGGGAGCCGGGTTCGGTTGGGGGCAGCTCTTTTGGGGAGGGTGAGTGGGCGCAGGTAGGAGGGTGGGGGCGCCAACAGGGGGTTTTTGCTAGCTGGGATAATGGAGCTGGTCAACAGGCTTTATCCCCAAGCTGGGAGGGGTCAGGGGTCCCCATTTTCGTGGAAGGGGATAGGGTTTGGGGGGGCGGGTTGGGGTCAGAGGGCGAAAGGCCAGTGGTTTTAGATCCGGCTGGGGGGGGTCCGGCTTGGGAGGGTTTGGACATTTTTCCGTCTTGGTCGGAAGGGGTGCGGGGTCGCGGCGAGGGCGAACAGCGGGTCATCCGGGTTGCGCTAGGGCAGGAGGTGGACGCGCATAATCCGGGTGGGCAAGGGGCGGGGGAGAGGGACAGGAGTGGTGCCCGGGTGGGGCTCGGGGGTTCAGGCGGCGTGGGGAGTGGGGACAAAGGTTGGGGCCCGGATTCGGCGTTAGTTCAGGCAATGTTAGAGTGGAGTGGGGAGGACGAGGGGGGGGACTCCCCCCCCATCCCCCCACTCTGGAAGGGGCAGCTAGGTTAGAACAGGTGGGGCAAAAGACAGGGAGGCGAGCCAGGGATTTCTCCCCGGGCTTGCAGGGAGCAGGGGCAAGGGGCAGACGTGGGGGCCTCAGCACATCAGTCCAAACTTTTTCTTTGCAGGCCTCAGAATGTTGCAGCGCAGCTGACTCGGTAGGGCGGGGAGCGGCCCAATTGCACCGAGGTGAAGGGAGGGTGGAGCCTTGCACGGCGCATTCCGTACCGGCGGGGGATCCCGGCGCGGCCAGCATACGAAGGTCCGGAGCGACCTCGCTGGCCCCAACGACAAGCAGAGCAAGGTGGTCTGCCATGACAGCGAAGACGGAGTTGGCGAGAGGTCAGCGCTTGGGGGAGTATCGGCGGGTACAGTCGGCTCCCCCGCAAGGAGTGCATAGGGCCAGTGTGGGGCATACTGGGTCCGGTAAGGCCCGTGGTGTGGATTTGACTAGTGATGTGCTCCAGGGGGAGGAGCATATTGTTTTAGATTACGATGAGGACAGCTCCGAGGAAGGGGAATTGCTGGATGAGGAGGAGGAGGGGGGGCCCTCTCATTTTTCTCCTAGTATTTTGCAGGCACCGGTGGCGGAGCCACTCAGGAGGGCATCGGCGTCGGAATCCAGGAGAGAGCGCGGCCCCTTGGTGAGGGCTCCTCGGACAGTGGATTGCGCAGTCAGTGGCACAGCGGTCGGCGTCCGCCCGGGCACCCTCCTTAGAGCCAGGTGAGAATAGTAGAGCACAGGCCAAACCTAAAATGGTGTCTGTGGGGACGGGGGGGAAGGGGGTGGGGTAGTGATTGAGGGCAGACTATACAAGGGAAAATATGTTAAAGACACCGGGGTAGGAACAGGGGACGGGGGAATAGCGCAGGATACTAAAGCGGAGAGTGGGACAAATACAGAAGCAGGGGGTAAGGCCCCTTTGGAGAGTAAGGAGTTGAAAATTAAGAAACTGCCATATATGGGGGTAACAAAGCCTTTGGGCGCACATCTGATGCTGGCAACCAAGGAACGTATTTGGAAAGGGGATTATGTGGAGATGTTGAAACTCCTACACAGGGAGGTGAGGTCTAAGGAGGGCTCTAAGGAGGAAGAATACGAGTTGGCCATGCGGCCTAAGGTGCCGTTAACCATAGAAAATTGGACGGCAGCGTTTTTGATTTACGCCAGTGTGTACTGCGAAAGGTTTCCCGAGCGTTGCGTGGCCATATTTAAGTACATGGATGTAATCCGGAAGGCCCAGATCACGGGAGGTGGTTACGCATGGGCTCAATATGATGAGGAGTTTCAGGCACGTATGGCCTGGGACACCGAAGCGAAGTGGGGTGAGTTGGATACTGATTTATGGCAGCATACGATGGGGGCAGCAGCGGCGGGTAAGACTATTTTTACAGCCAGTGGTTTGCCTTTGGTATACCGGCCCTTTCAGGGGAGACCCACCTTGTGGGAGGCGCAGCCACGACACAAACTGGGACGGGAGCGTGCTGGGATTTTAATAAAGGCCTCTGCACAAGGGAGTACTGCAAGTTTCGGCATGAGTGCTCCAAGTGTGGGAAGCGACATCCCCTTGTTAACTGTTGGGGTGCCAAGCCACAGGGAGGCCAGCAATGGCAACAGTCCGGGGCCAGCGCACCTGGCGCTGCCCAGCAATTCCAGAGCAGCGGGGGGGGGAAGGGACCGCAGGGTACTGGGCCCAAGGGCTCCTACGCCAGTTAAGTTGGCAAAGCTGGTGGAGGGCCTACAGGGGTATGGGGATCCGGGGGCAAAACAGGTGCTTATGGAGGGGTTCAAGTGGGGGTTTTATTTGGGTTACCAGGGGCCATGACTGAGAAGGTGGACAGATAACCTGAACACAGGTTGGTAGTGCAGGAGAAACTGGACAAAGAGGTGCGTGAAGGGAGGATGGCGGGCCCCTTTGATGATTGGCCAACAGAAAACTTAATTGTCTCGCCGATTGGTGTGGTTCCCAAGAAGGAGGAAGGTCAATACAGATTGATTCAGCATCTTTCATGGCCAGAGGGGGCTTCAGTTAATGATTTCATTGATGAGGAGGCGGCATCAGTTTCATATTCCTCAGTTGACGTAGCCATGTCCCTCGTGATGACCGCGGGCGCAACTGCAGAGATGGCAAAATGTGACGTAAAGTCGGCATTTCGGTTGCTTCCAGTCCATCCAGATGATTGGGATCTTCTGGGTATCCATTTCGAAGGTAAATGGTACGTGGACAAAGCATTACCGATGGGTTGCTCTATGTCGTTTGCTTTATTTGAATGTTTTAGCACTTTCCTGCAGTGGCATTTCACGCAACACACGGGTCACACATTGGTGACGCACTACTTGGACGACTTCTTTGTCGGTTCCCCGGGCTCCACGGAGTGCCAGATAGCTCTGGACACTTTCCATGAGCTCATGGAGGAACTAGGGGTGCCGTTGGCACCTGAGAAGACGATGGGACCATGTATGACTCTGGCGTTTCTGGGGATTGAAATTGATTCTGTGGCAATGCGGGCTCGCTTGCCGGTAGACAAAAAAGTGAAGATGTTGGAATTGTTGGACAGTATGTTAGCAAAGCAGAAGGTGACAGTAAAGGACGTGCAGGTGTTACTAGGCCATCTTAACTTTGCCTGCAGGGTGGTCAGGGCGGGGAGGACATTCTGTAGGGGGTTGGGGAGGGCACTGGCAGGACATCATCTGCCCCACCACCATGTCCGCCTCTCGGCAGGGGTGAAGGAGGACTTGCGTATGTGGGCAGCTTTTCTGCATGACTTCAATGGAGTACCGTTGGCCAGGGAGGAGGACGTCCAGTGGGATGTGCACATTTTTTCTGATGCAGCAGGCAGCGACGGCTTTGGACTATACTGGCAGGGCAGGTGGTGTGCGGAGAAGTGGCCTCCACAATGGAAAGATGGGGGAGAGGAGCATAGCATTTTTGGAGCTCTTCCCGTTACTGGTAGCACTGACACTGTGGGGTGAGGAGTTGGCACATAAGAGAGTCTTGTTTCGAGTGGATAACATGGCAGTGGTGGATATTGTCAATAGGCAGTCCGCAAGAGATGAGCAGATTCTGAAGTTGCTGAGGGTCTTTTTGCTGGGCTGCCTCAGACATGACATTGCTTTTAGGGCATTGCACATACCTGGTGTGGACAATGACATCGCTGATGCTTTGTCTCGTTCACAGTGGGGGAGATTCCGTGGGCAGGCCAAGGAGGCGGACAGGACACCGACCCCAATGCCGGAACATCTTTGGTATGTAGGCAACGTAGGGTGCTACAGCTGGTGGTAGGTTCCTTGTCAGCGGCTACATGGACGGCATATCAGCTGGCTTGGAGGGATTTTTTAGCATCTGGAGCCTGTAGGCGGGAGGAGGTCTGGCGGCGGGCTGAGGATGTGATTCAGTTTATTCTAGACCTCATTGAGAGAGGCCTGTCTCGGGTGACCATCGCCGGGAAGTTGGCGGACATAGCTTTTATGGGGAAATTCCTGTGGGGTTACACCCCTTCCGCAGGGGAAGTAGGGAGGAGGATGCTGGAAGGATGGTATAGGGAGCGGGGAGGGGAACGTTTGTCACGTAGCCCACTTTCTTGGCAAATGCTGGCCCGGGTGCTGGAAGCATTACCTGTGGTGTGTAGAGATGGTTTTGAAGCATGTTTGTTTTCTACACTTATGGTGTGGATGTTCTTTGGGGCGTTTAGAGTCTCGGAGCTTTTGGGTACCAAGGTAAGAAGGGGCGTTAGGTGGCAGGATGTGTTTTTAGAAGAAAGGGGGGTGCATATCTGGCTGGCCAGTTCTAAAACGGACCAGAGAAGTCTGGGGAAAGGAGTGTGGTTGGAAGCTCCCGTTCCTGCTTCAACTTGCCCGCTACATTGGGCCCGTCGTTGGGGGGCGTTGACAGGAGTTTCGGGGGACTATTTGGTTTTCCGGCATTACAATGGGACCCGGGTGACGGATTACCAGTTGTGCATGGTGTTGCGTAAGGCTTTGCAGAGTATGGGGATGGATGGGGCATGCTATGGGACGCATTCTTTCAGGATTGGGGCAGCAACGGAGGCGCACAACAGGGGCTGGTCGCGGGGGGACATTATGAGGCTGGGGCGCTGGTCATCAAATTGTTTTCAGCGCTATGTGAGAAGGACCGCGGAGGAGGCGCAGGCGTCATCCTCCTTGTTGTGAGTCTCATTCTGTTTTTCTCATTACAGGTTCGGTGGCGGGGCCTCAATCGAAGGAATTGACCATATGGATAGTGGGGCACTCGTTCATCAAATGGCGCAGGTCCAGGCGTGCCAAAGTTATTTTGGGGCAATGTTGGGTTTCAATGAGCGTCTGTTTAAAATTGTCTGGAGGGGTAAGGGAGGGATGAGGTGGAAGGAATTGATACCCTATTTGAATAAATGTATGGTGAAGGGCCAGTGCCCGGATGTCTTGCTGATCCACCTGGGCGAGAATGATCTTTGCGGAGTGAAGGGTGTGGTGTTGATGAGGGTCATGAAAAAGGACTTAGCACGATTAAGGGAGCAATGGTCCGGATGCCACGTTTTGTGGACTGAGTTGGTTCCGCGTAGGGTTTGGAGGGGTGCGGTGAACCCGAGGGCCATTGATAGGGCAAGGAGGAAGGTGAACTTGGAAATGTCTAGGTTTTGTCAACATCTGGGTTTTGGGAGAGTTACTCACAAGGAAATACGTTTTGAGGCAGTAGAATTTTTTAGAGCTGACGGAGTACATCTCTCTAGGCTGGGAATGGACCTTTATCTTCTGGAGATTAGGGAGGTGTTGTCGAGATGTTTGAGAGTTCAGGCGCATTCCTACTAGAGGGACAGCAGAGGGCCTACTGGGGGGGGGGGCAGAAAGGGGGGGGGTAGTTTCTCTCCTCCCCCCCATCTTTATGGGTGGCGGGGGTTGTTGGAAGTTTGACAGGGTTGACAGAGGTTTTTTGGTTATTGTTGGATTTGGGTTATCGACAGGGAAAGGGTAGGCAGTTTAATTTCTAGTTCGGTTACACATGTTCGGGGATTGACAGTTGTAAAGAAGCAGGCAGGGGAGATTGTGTAACGGATAGGTGGAATTTAGGGGGTTATATTTGGATGCATTGCTTTGTATTGTTTGTACTGTTGTAATGTAAGGGTGGGGGCGGGGTCAAGATAATTTTAGGGGCGGGGTCAAGGGTCAGGTATATGGTTGATTAGTGAGGTTTAGTTTTGTAAGGCGTTTGCCGAGGAATTATATATATGTGATGTACACCTGTTTCAATAAAGCGGTCTTTTACACACAATCCTGAGTTTGTGGTCTGCTCCCCCCCCACCCCTCCCTCCCAAACTGATCAGAACGGGAGATAGGTGAAAAATCAATGCAACCTTGCGAGGAGGCGACACACTGCAATACCACCAGCGCTCAGCGTCTGACCACAAGCATTGAACCAATCAAGCAGACGAAGAAACCTAAGCAACAGCTTAAAAAGGGCAGCGAAGCCATTTAAAGGATGATGGTGCCCCATACTTCAGATACAAGGACAAGCTTTTGCACTGAAAAACACGCACTGGAATGTTAAAATGTGGTCGCCCTGCCAAGACAAACATCATACGTGAGCGATCGCGCGCAGAACCTGGAAGCAGAGGCTGATGGGAGGGCAGCATATTATCACACCTCCTGCCATCACTATTCAGTAAGCCACTCGAGTAATCCTGTCATTTTAGATACTTTTCTCCGTCGCCCCCACGCTGTGTGATTGGCTAATGGCGATGCATATATTTTAAGTGCACCCAAATGGAAGGTCAGTTTCATCAGAGCCCTTTTTTTCCGGAGTGCTTGAAAGATTAAACACGTTTCATTACTGTCATTAAATCGCCAGGAGAAGATTTTTATTTCCCGTATTCCCTTTTCACCAAACATTTACAAACATATCAGCTCTGTCACAGCCACCGAGGAGACACGTAGATATTCAAACACAGAAGCCAAGTATTTTAAAAGTGATTTTTCCTTTATCAACAAACCATGATTTGAAACACCTGCTTTGTGAACCGAACTACATTTTAATAGCAAGTTTTTTTGGATAGTGCCAGGTGTGACAGTTATTTCTAAAAGCATTTAAGTGAGTCGCTCGCAAGTTCAAATACACCTTAAAATAAGCGAGACAATAAAAGCTATGTGCTTATGGTTAGCGCCACCGTCATGTTTGTTGCCCTCTATTCACACACTTGAGGCGGTTGGCATGAATGAAAGAGGGGTGCTGTCTTGTGGCAATTGGTGTGGGATACCCATTTGAAGGAGTGTTACTGCTAATATTGAGCCCAGGCCTTTAAACGATATGTTAAAATACCATATTTACTTCCTTTTCTAGAACACTTTTTAAATGTCTGTTACAAAAAAGAAAAGCGTCCGGCGCTTGCCCCTTGAAAGGCATTATTTAAACAGGATGTGGATCACAGATGCCATATGATGATTAGGTAAAACACGCAGCATAAGGCAGGCGATTTCTAGGTGCCCCTAATTCACAGTCGAGATAGTCTGAAAAAAGGGAGAATTAGTGTGAGGTTAAAAAGCACACGCGCCAGTAAGGAAAAACAGGCCCTTGACTTATGAACACAAATTTCAAGCCAGATCTTTCAATGCTAAGCCTTACGGACTGCCCAATCTACAGACATGTAGTAGCTATGCTGGTTAACATAAACCTATTTCATTTATCTTATTTATTCATGTTTTTTCCTATAGCGCCAACCAGGTCGTCCAATGACTAAATGAATGGTGTCAGTTGAAAGGCTGTGTGTCTCTCTTCTAATTGTTTTTTGGGGAATGTGTTTTAGGGGTATCTGTAAAGCTGCGTGTCTTTTTGTTCTTATTTACATTTTCAAATTGCAAACCTTGCGTATGTAGCTAAACACATTTTTTAAACATTATCCCTACATACGTAAGGTTTGCAATTTAAGAAATGTAAATAAGGATGAAAAGACAGGCTGCTTTTCAGATGCGCTGTAAAGCACATTCCAAAAAACAATTAGATGAGACACACATTCTTTCAATGCGCACAAACGCACCCATAAACATGAAAGTTTAAACAAACAAGCAGATACTTTTTCATTAGGTATACATGTGACGTAGAATGCAAAGACTAATAGTTTAGCAGACAACAGAAAGACACCCTGCCTTACAACTTGCACAAAGTCACTGATATCACGTCTCCCTCTTTTGTTTGCTAAACTCTGAAAGTATTTTCATTCTAGATCACGTTTATACCTAATGTAAAAGTATTGCTGCCTTTCAATTTGCACACGTGATCTGCGAAATGCGAGTTTAAAAATATAAGCAGACACACTCTTTTCATTCAACTTTGCGTTAGTGCCTTTGCAAAAAGTATCTGCTTGTTTATTTAAACTTTTACATTAAACATGCATCACGTTTTCATTTTTTTCTATTACACTGTAACTTTTGATGTCAGAGAGACTAAAATGTACATAAAAAACACCAGATGTGGGTTTGTAAATACCAAACACTGAATGTTGATGTTCCCAAATGCAGTTCAGGAGAGTGATAATCTTTACAGCTATGCCTCTCCTTTAAAAACAGAACTAGAAACTATTCCGCCCTCTTCCTTCTGCCACCCCTCCCTCCTGCTGGTAGCGGTCTCTTCCCCAAGAGAAACAAATTAACCATTGTGTCTACACACTCCATTTCCAACTCTCTAAACCCTTTCAAAGCATTTGCAATGCATTTGCTCTGGCGCTGGTCGACGTCTGTGGAGGGGGAGGGGGGCGAGAGGGCAGCGTCATAGTCTTGCAGTGTTTGGGAGCATTTTTAGGCGAGACCTATAAAACGTTTCGTGAAGCGTGTGTATGCTTTTTCAAAATAAACTAAAATGTTTGCAAAGCGTGCAGGCACGTTTTGGGATGCATTATTACATTGGTTTGCTTATCATTAATAGTAAGCATTAATAACAAGTTACAATGCACTTTAAAACAAGAACGGACAGGGTGCATGCCTGCTATATTGAAAGCGGCTCGTGTTTGTTATTTTCACACCAGGCACCTAGCTGCTCCAATTCAGCAATGCTCAGACTGGTTGGGCTGCAACCATGATTGCAGCTCGGTGTATTTGCAAACCAGCCCAATCACCTTAAAAAGCAAACCCTAAATAAAACAAATCCTACCAGAAGATCCCCAATTGCCGTGGACATCGATAAGTTTTAAAAAGCTAAATAAATACAAAAAAAAGAGGGGAGGCACAGTGCATGAGGCAGCACCAACACAACTGGGGTAGTAAAAGGACATGGGAGGGAGGATTGCAATATTTACATGTAAGAAGCCATGGCACCAAAGATGAACACAGGCAGACAGTAACAGACCAGAAAACCAAGAAAAAAAGAGTCCCCCTAAGAACACATAAAGACCAATAGCGGAATGAGACAGTAGTTAGTCCCTGCTGCCTAGGAGGAACTGAAGAGAAAAAGGAGGGACAAAGAGGCAGGACTGACCACTAGCAAGCAAGGATTTTTAAAGGACACTGAAACAAACAAATCAAAAGCAGGGGGATGGCTTTAAGCCAACATGAAAAATTACAACAGGTCTCGAATGCTCAACCTAAAAAAGGAAAAAGTAGAAAAGATAGGTGAAAAGAGGAAATAAGAAAAGAAGGAAAAAGAAAGACAGGTGATAAAGAAAGAAGAAAAACCAAAATGGCAAGAATGAAGGCGGGGGAAGAACGAAGGCAAGAAAGATGGAGTGACAAAAGAAAGACGGAATTAGAAGAAAGAAAAGAAGAAAGGTAGAAAGGAGAGAAAGAAGAATGAAAGAATGAAAAAGGCAAGAAAAAGAAAGTAGTAAAGGAAGAAAATGAAAAAACAAGGAAAGTAAAAACAAGGACCGAACGAACAAGGCAAGAAAGAGGCAGGGTAAGAAGGAAAGTAAAGAAGGGAAAGCAAGAAAGAAGTAAGAAAGAGGCCGGAAAGAAAGGAAAGCAAAAAAACAAGAAGGAAAGCTGGAAAAAGGAAAGAAAGAAACAAGGAAAGAAAACAAAAAGCAATGCAGAGGAAAGAAAACCAAAAGAAGACAGGGTTGCACAGATAGAGCACACTAATGAGTGTATATTTAGTTTGTGTGAACTGCTGTTTGTATTACTGATGTCTTTGAAAAGGCTCTGTTCTCCACAACTTTCAGACTAGTAATTAGCAGCAGCCAAATAAACAAAAATCAGTCCAAAAGGAATTTACAACAGAATTAACAGGAGACCGGAACTGATAAAGCTGGAATGTACATCAAAAGCGTCATGTTGTCATATCAGGCTCTAAACACAAAGACAACACTAAAGTAAAAATAAAGTATAAACAAAAACACTGGCACTGTAGGGAACTACCCAGTGAGTGAAAGTGTTCATTGTAAGAGAGAAAAATACAGCCACTCAAAGTAAAGTTTACCAATGACTTAAGTAGGTTGACCCATGGTGTATGGTGCTGGAGTTGTGGGGTGGGGGGAAGCAACATGTGAATGATACAACAGACCAATGGATGAAGAGAGGTGGCTGAAAGCCCCTTTAAGTAAGTATATTATATGTATAATTTTAGTAAAATCAAAAAGGTCTTGGCTAACGCCAGAGCTAAAAAGAGAGTTTACTTCTTCAAAATAAACAGGAAAAACTTGAAAGAAATCACTCTAGGTACTCCAATCTAAGGTTAACTAGTATTCTGAAACACAAAGAAGATGCAGCCGGGGCTATCTCCCATGTTGAATCATTAATTCAAAGTCATATTTTTCAGCAGATTGAACAATCATGCAGGCACACAGGGTCCCAACACACATTTCTCCAAACACAGGCTTACAGAACTGATACTAAGGTTATACGTGAGAAATCCTTTCACATCAAAAATGAATTTTCAATCAGGATGTTGTCTGATAGAACTATGAACTGAACCAGTAGACAGCAAGAGTTTAAAACATTGCTACTGCCTCAGCGCCCAGCAGGAGCACCAGCTACAATAGTACAGTCTGCAAAACTGAAAATGTTGCTTCATGGTAAATGTCATGTTTTTGACAACTAAATCAGCTGCAACCATTTTGAATGGACTACAGGCAAACTCTAGCAGAAGGAAATAAATCAGAGTGACTTTTGTTTTTAAGTTTCTATGATGTAAAGTAGAATATTAGCTGGCGGCAAGTGTGGGACTGGGAAAACAGGAAGATCTGGCACAGTGCAAAGGTGCCAGGGAAAAAAGTACAAGGGATATGCTCAGGGGTCACAACGGGTGAGACCCGTGAAAACGGGTAGAGTAGGGGAATGGGTTTGCACAGACGGTGCTGCATGGAAAAAATGGGAGAATCAGTAAAGTTAGATGAATGTGCGTACAAATCTTGATTATTAATGAACGCAATTCACCTTTTATTTGTAACCTTTATTTTTGTTTTCAAAGTGAGTACAAAAAAAAACAAGATTCAGAATGCAGGCTGTATTGGGCAATGCCATGAGAGCAGATAAACAGACGCAACAGAAGAAGCAAAAACCAGGGTGGTGGGGAAGGAGCCCGATGGGGGACCACTAACATGTCAACAACTCAAGAGCAGTAAAAGAAACTAGAGTGATGTAGAGGGTGACAGCAAGGGCCATTGAAGAAAAGGGGGGAAACCAATGTAGTGAGTATGCAAGGGCATACAGAGAGGGGGGCACTACTAAACCACAGGGGGGGGGAGCAGTGAATGGCCTTCTTCTTGTTTTAATGTCCAATTTTATAGAACCAGTCTGGGCCATCAATTACTTGGAATTACTTAAATGAGTCAAATAAGTGAAATAGGAGCGTTGTGTGCGTGGTTTTTTAGCTCATCTTAGGTAGCAGGAGCTGGGCAAAGTTGTAAGATATTGATATCACAGAAGTGTGACTAATTCATCCTCAACTATTATTGGGGATCCTCACCTGTGACCTGCACTTGATCTCCAATTTCATCATGTTATATTAGTCCAGTAATACTTGTCCATTTCCTGAACATCATCTGCCTAATTACTTGATATGTATAGCTCCTGCCCCTGTTTATCTATTTGACTTGTTTATCTATTTGCTTGATTTGTTTATCTATTTTATTTGTATATTTCACATGTTGTTGTCATTATCTTTTATCTACTTATACGCCATGTTTGGCCCAATTATTATCGGGGGTCCTAACCTGTGTCCTGCACCTGATCTCCAATCACCATGTTACATTTTGTCCAGCAATATCTGTCCATTTCCCGAACATCATATACCTAGTTACTTGAAGTGTATAGCTCTTGCACCTGTATATCTATTTTTGTTTTGTATATCTCACACGTTGTTTCATTATCTTTTTATCTATTTGTATGCCATGTTTGCTTTATATTATCTTCTCATGTAAAGCGCTCTGATACCTCTGGGTCTAGCCAGCGCTATATAAAACTTTTAAAATAAATAAAATAAAATTCATCATCGTTCAGTATACACTCTATTGTTATAATAATGCCATGTTTCCACTATAGCATAAGCACGTATTCGCTTTTTCCCCCCACAGATTTGCATGTATCTGCATCATTCAGCATAGATTAGATCAACAGGTTAATGACACGTTTGCACCAATCACAAGCACATCTTTGCAAATTTGCTAAGATTTGTGCAGGTGAAATGGAACTTTGGTTAGGAAGAATCTACATTCCCTGTTCTACTGTCCTACAGCATGAGTATTAATGCATAGCGGAATGTCTCTCTGTAATTCGGTGTATGTGCTTGCTCATATCAGTTATGTGTTTTTCAGGTCTCTCCTAGGCAGCACTGGCGCTGTCTCTTTGAGACATGCTATGTTCAGGATATGGACATTAAGCTTCGCCCATTGCCCGCCGATGTCTTTTGTTGGCTCCTTTGACTGTCTTTTGGAAATGATTTCTTTTCATTGGTTAATTTGTTTATTAATCCCTCCTTAGTACCTCCTATTCTCCTGTTGTAACCTCCCATAAGGACTGCCCTTTACATGTCTTATTACTCAGTATGTTTTATTTTCGTTTTTTGAACACTATTTTCTTAAAGACCTTTCTTCTAGCTGCTGTTGCAGGCACGACAGGCTCTCCCCAAGAAGTCCTGTTTTCACGACAGTCCGGCGCCGATCATGGACGCTGTGCTTCATCTCTGAAAGATGCTCCCCGTGTCAGGAAAAGGCAGGCATAGCCACCTTCAGGTTTCATATTCAGGCTCAAGAAGTCCACAATAAAAGACAAAGGTAATACAATGTTATTTCCTCTATAGGCATATATTTCACTACAACTCCCATGGTCCATTGCGAACAGCTCAATCAGTCATGGGGGGGGGTGACTATAAATAGAGTACTTGCACGTAGGCTGAGTTGCGTAATTCCATTCACCTGTGAAGTCAGTTTTATTCTGGAGTGGAGCTGAAGAAGTGAAGTTTTATGGCTGCCGGTTTTGGCAGCATTTCTATGTTTTCCAGTAAAAGGAACTGTGGATTTTGGTGGCTAAAGGAGGTCTGCCTTTTCTGTTGTTCAAGTTTCTTGTTATAGTACAGGGAAGGATTTCTGGGTTTGTTCAATACACACCAGCTGTTGTGTTTTCAGTTTCTGAAAGCAAGGAGTGCTTGATTTATTTGAATTAATTTCTTCTTTGTGGAAGTCTCATGACCTATTGCACTCTACAAGCCTGTTTCTAGGAACAGCTGTTTAGCTGTAATTCTTATCCTGATTGGCAAAGTGTGATGGGCTTCTGACATTATACAGATAAGTGATTATTTGATTTTTACTTTAAGATTGTTGTGCTGCTGAATCACCAAGTGTTTTTTTTTATTTCATGCTTTTGTCCTAAACTCACAAAATACAAGACAAGTTCTTCTATTTTTGTAATGGGAGTTTTTTCCTTGTGACATTTAAACTTGGGAGATAAATGAACACTTTACGATTAACATTTTCTTTTGTGAGTAGCTATTATTTACCTAAAGGAATTTTGCTTTTTTGCTGATTGTGGTCCATGGGCTGCATATTTCCCATCACAGAAAAGAAAGGATTTTCTGAATCTAATGTTTGGTAACATTATTTGGTTCGTTGATGAGAATATTAATCATTGATAAACATACATGGTATTTACAGTGTGTGCATGTTAATATGAATTTATATATAACATAGCCTGCCTTTTACTAGTACCAAAGGTTTCGAATGAGGATTTTTGAATTTACTTGTGATTAGTTGGTATTGCAGCATTTTTATACGTATCAGCAAGGAAGGATATATGAGATTAAATGTGGTGCATAAGGAAAGTCATTGGTTCCATAAGGCATAGCAAAACTATATAGATGTTATCTTTTAATAGCAGCGAGAGTGGAGACCTTAATTGTCTTTATCTTTTCTGTACAGGTCTCCTTCGTTGCAGTTCCTTTCCCCTCTACCCTTTCTCTCAATCACTCAAAGCTTCTGTGCCTTTATGGTATGCAGAATTGGGGGTATTGAGGGGTGGACCCAATCTGAGCATTGTTCTGATCCCGAGAATCTCGTATGCATATATAGTCAAAACTTGACACCCAGCCCTCCTCGCTTCACGGCCGGCTGCAGCGCTTTATATTTAGTAAGATTTTTACATTAGTTGCTTTCTCTTAGCAAGCACATGCCTTTCTTTACTTTTGCACAGCATGGCACTCCTGCACATGCTATGCTGCTTCACGGCCGCCCGCTTCTCTTGATACTTTTAAATTACTTGCTTAAAGTGACCACGCGCAGCACTCGTGCACGCGATATGCCTTGGTGAGCGCAGCACGCCGTGCTTTATCAACAAAACATGGCAACCGTGCGGTTTTCTTTTTTTTTCCTTTCTTTGCAGCCACGACAAGCTCTCGCATTTACCAAACCGCCCTATTTTCCACACTCAAGAGCGGTGACCAATAACAGACACTGTGCTTTCTCTTTTAAAGACACTGCCTACCCGCTTTATCGACACGCAGCTCGCTGTTTTCTTGCAGCCTGCACACATTATTGTGTGCAACTGTGCTTGTCTAAATTAACAAAGTAGTGCTTTGTTTTTGCAACATAAATTAAAACATTCCGATTTTGTCTATGCCATGGGCGCTTTATTTTCAAGCCACATTTACAGATGCTTTTGTTGTACATGTTTTGTGTTAGCGCACTATTCGTTAATTTGTAGCCTGCACAAATCATTTCTGAGTGTTTCTTATTTTCGTCAGGGCTGCATTTTGCAATGTGCTTTGTCTTCAAAACATAAAAACCTTCCAAAATTCAACTGGTAAAATGATGGGACATCGCTACCTAGTCCCTCCTCCTCTTTCTTTCACTTTTGAAAGCTGCTGTTTGCTTCACGTGCCAGTCGCCGTCCCTGGTCATAACCATAGTAACCACCTCTGTTCAACCCCCAGCCAGCAGCTTAATGCTAGCAGAGTCAGCTGATGATAGACAACCTATAAAGGGCCCACAGTAGAATGTGGACTGCAAGTAGCTTGAATATTCTCCTGGACTTTGAAATGAGCACTTTACATGACAATTTAGTAAAGTGCAGGAATTCGGGGAAAATTACTTTATTTATGTTCGTTTAACCCATATGCGCAGCATGGCACGCGGCAGGGCTGCTTCAATTGTCTCCCTGGTGTTCCTCTTTCCACTACATCTGTGCTTTTATGGCTCTCTCACCAGTGTGCATCTCTGCCCTTTGCTCTTCCCACACACAAGGGACCAGGCATGCTGTCCTGCTCCTCTGTATTCTTTTTGCTTTGCCACACTTTTCACACACAACAGCCAAGCTGAGCTGTCATGCATGCTGCTGCTTCCTTCCTCAGTACAGCTTCTTTCTCACATGAGCGCCTGCCGAGCTGTGCCTCTTTGCTAGGTTGCTCTTTCCATAAATGAGCTACCTGGCAAGATTTATGGCTGCATCTGATACTCCACCCTTCCTTCAGCAAGCAATTAGACTTTAAATAAATGTTACCAAGAGTGTGTCATAAACCCAGTAGACCAGCAGTTCAAGACTTTGTATTTAAATTGATGTGCACTTTGTACGTCTGGGTTCTAATCCTATTTCAAGAAACATATATTGAGTTTGCATTTCTTTTTAAATTCTTTTTATTAAGCAAGCTCATGAAAATTACAGATACAGAAAGACGAGTGCATACATTCAAGTGTTTGAAATGCAGAAACGAGAATAAAGTAACGTAAGGCCAATATAACATTCACATTTTAGCCACAGTCTGGTAGGCTGCACATCAGGTAGGTCTAGATCATGTGGGCAGTCTACGTGACCCCATATCTTCTTTTAGTCGCAAGTCTCGCAAGCTTGCATTTTTTAAACATTTGAAATGCTGCAGATGCTTTGTTCATTAAATCTGCATTCACCTGTTACATTTTGTTTAAGAAGTAATTACTTTTCCCAGTCATGGGCGAGGAATGGTTTAAGATACTTGTGAGAAGTTGGCCTGGTATATGATGTCCACTAATTAAAGTGTAACTGCAACAAATAATGGACGGAATGCTGAATGATTCAAACATTCTCCCCCAGCCAAGAGATCTGGGTTAAATCCATTGTTCTTTTGCCCACTACGCCACCCCAGTTTGGACCCAGCTATATGACAGTAAATAGCACTTATACACAGTGGACCCCAGGGGGGGGACCAAACCATACATTAAGAAAGTGGTATAAGAACCACAACTCGAGTCAGGACGATGTTGTGAGGTAGTAGAACTTCTGGGACCCCAAGAAACCACCCAAGATGAGTAGATAGGAACCCCACCGAGTGCGTGTGCAGTGTGGGAACACGAGCGTGTGGTCCGTACAGGTCTATGTGCAAGTCGCGGATGGAATTTTAAAGTTGAGGGACCCCTCCCCAGTGGACTTCAAAGAAACCCCATGGAAGACAAAAGGTTGGAGAGCCACCCCACCCGCGGATACCAAAGTACCCAAGTTACCTATCCCAGGGAAGCTGGGTGCATAGGGATGAAGTGGTGTCGGAAACCGCCAAACTCAATGGAGGACTTTGAGAAAGTGCCGCTGCTGGAAGGGAGGAAAGTGTCTGTTGGAATCCAAACGTGGATTCTTGTTCAGGAGTACCTGAAAGCAGAGGGGACAGAGTCTGGGTCACTTAGGAGTGACCAGGGGCTCGGTAGACGAATGCCCACTGATGTCGAGTGCTTCAGTATAGTTGACGGTGCTCTGCAGCTACGGGGACCAGGTGTGTTGAGGATGACCAGGACCAGGATGCGAGCTTTCCCACAAAGGATGTCGAGTGCTGAGGGGTCAGTGTCCGGCAGGAGCACCAACAAGCCTTGGCAAAGGCAACCCACAGAGTAAGTCAAAGAAGAGTACGGTTCAGACCAGCAAGGTCCAGGAGACTCGCCAAACACAGAGGAGTCAGGACAAGCCTAGAGCAACCAGGGGAGCCCAATAAAAGCAAAGTTGACCCTCAAATGGACCCACAGCACACAGGAGTCGCGAGAGGACCTCAAGCAATTTCACTAAACAGGCCACGGAGCACTTGGTGCGAGGAGGTCGAAGATCTTGGTAGGAAATGGTGCCAGAGGTTGTGGCTACTCAGAGCCCAATGCACGTGGTAAAGGAATGCCAACAAGCACATGCACTTGCAAATTAACGCAGTGCTAAGGGGTTCGGGTATTGCAGTCCCCACACGGGATACTGGCCTCAATCTCAGTGAGAGGGCATCTCGGGCCTCAGAAACCCACCTCCTGTGTTGCTGGACCCTTCGGAGTCCGTCAGAGCTCGGGGTCAGCAGACTGGTCAGCAGTGATGAAGTGCCTGTGAATGCAGGGGAGTGACTCCTTCACTCCAGGGGAGATTATCTTCAGTTGTCCTTGATGCTCCACAGGTCCTGCACAGATCCTGTATGGTGCACGGGCACAGATGATGCAGCAGACTGAGAGGGAGACGAAGTCAGGCCCAAACGAGGTCCAGCGAAGTCCACAGTGCCCAGACAGTCGAAGTGCAGTGGTTTCAGTTCTGAATCTTGTCCACTACGAATCTAAAGTCCTACAACCAGGTAAGCCCTTATGTACCCTAAAGAAAGGGTTGGAAAGATTCAGGGGACCCTCTCAGAGGAGGATCTGGACAGGGGGGAGGATACTCCCATGTCCTTTGTCCAGTTTCAGGCCAGAGCAGGAGCCAACGGCTCCCAGGACTGGTTTGAACTGGACTTTGCACAGGGACACCAAATGTGCCCCTCATGCAGACTTTCAGGAGCAGGCAAGCGCACCCACCCAGCCCTAATACACTAAATCCTGTCTGGGAGGTGGTCACACCTCCCTGTGACAGGATGCCTATTGTCCTGCCTTCCCCTGCTCTAGCTTGGCTCAGCAGCAGGAGGGCAGAATCGTGTCTCTGGTCAACAGCAACCATTTTGTGCTGTCCGGGACTAGAAGGCTGGTACTGGGACCACCAGGAGCCTCACGAAGGATGCTTCTGTTTGACACCAAACACGAAAGGGTTAATTGCAGTCATTTTCGAGATGGTCATCACGCGGTCACAAAATGCACCTCTACCTTAGTATATGGCTGCTACACTGACAACCCGGGAGAATGGACTCCGTAGGCTGCAGGGGTGTCCTGCTCATGCAGAGGCACACTCTCACTTAGGACCAAGCACCCTTCCTTCAGGATTGTAAAGGCCTGCTAGAGGGGTGACTTTTAGGTTTTAAGTGCAGTGACCCTGAGATATAGTAAACCTATATCTTTAGTAAGTGGTGCATGCACCAACCTACACAGGCTGCAATGGCAGGCCTGTAGTACCATTTTGCATGGTCTCTCATTGGTGGCATAATACATGCTGCAGCCCTCAGGAGTACCTATGCCCTGGGTACATGGGTACCATTTACTAGGGACATATAAGGGTACCGCAGTATCCAATCTGGAGTGTACCTAAGTACATAACAGTTTAGGGAGAAAGCAGATAGACTGGGGTCCTGATTAGCAGGATCCCAGTCAGACTAGTCAAAAACCAGCTTAGCACCAGGCAAAAAGTGGGGGGTACACATGCAGAAGGATCCTTCTTCCCTACAGTACTGCATTCAAGTTGCAATATAATCTGAAACCCTTCATTTCAATCCTCTTTCTGGCAGCATCTCTGGGTTCTGTATTTTTCAATTTTTCGGAAACGTTGTGGAGGTTTCTGTCTAGCAACTTTACATCCAACAACTTATTGTGGCTAAGACAGGCCATGAAAATAATATAATTTTGATAGTGCCCCCTGCAGCTGTTTTTAACGTCTATTCTTAAAAGATAAGAAAATATACTCAAGAAAGCCTCTACAGATACGTGCACATTCATGAAGGTTACACTCTACTCAATACCACATAAATACACCCCACATAAAATCCCTATGCACATAGCAACAATATATATACATACATATATATATATATATATATATACACACACACACACACACACACATTCACTCCACACCATATAATTCCCATCAGTATATTTTCACTCAACACCACAGTTCCACGCCATACAATTTCAGCTCCACACATTTCCATTCCACACCAGATAATTCGACAACAGACCACATAATTCAGATCAAAAACAGTTAAACACATGCATATAATCCACAGCACAAATTTCCACATCATGCTACACAATTCAACAGCACACCACATAAATAAACTCCACTCCATACCACGCCACAAAAACAATCCACATATTTACACTCCATGACTCAATCCCACTCTACATAATTCCAGTACACTCAATACCACTTAATTACTATCCACATAATTCTACTACACAAATCCATTCCACGCCACACAATTCCACAACTAACAATTTCAATGCAAACCGCATAATTCAACTCCAGGCCACATTACACTCCATAAACATAATTATAAGAAATTGTTTACAACGCCATTAGCTCTAACTCTCACAAATGTGAGATAGATTGCATTGAAAATGCGATTTCAAGTAGGCATGCACTTCCTTGTTTCTTCTTGTCCTGAAGAGGCCAGAATTACACATGGCCGAAATGTGTCAACTTCCACAAAGGAGGGTTCTTTTTTAAATTGACTTTTGTTGTACTTTAGCTGCTTAAAAGGGGGTTTGAAAACAGGGGGAGATTTCCCCAATTGACTACATTATTTTAGGACTACCTCAGAGATGGAATGAAATCACTACAAAAACACCTATAATGCTAAATGCTGTGGGAGACAAGAAGCAGACTAACAATATATATGAATATTACTCAGTGGCAGTCGACCACTGGGTAGTTATAGTTAGGTTTGCTTTTCCATGGGAAGTGTGTTTCTTGGTCTGCTTACAACTGGGGCACCTTTTGATGAATCTTCATAAAACTTTCAAAAAAAAAAAAATTGTTTGTCCGCCTTGGTTCCTTCCTGTAATGTTACGGGATGACCCGTCAAGCAGGGGCTAAGAGAGAAGAAAAAAAAAAAAAAAAAAAAAAGGGTTCCAAAACTACATTTCCCCAAGCATTTTTCAAAGAGGTTTTTAGGCAGCACTACCTCAAAAACTAATGAACGTAATTACACCAAATTTGGCAGCAAAGCTAAATTCTAGAAAGCGTGTTTTTGTTATTTGGTGTAAATTAAAACATCTGCCAGCATTTGAAATAACATCATTAATGCAAAACTGTGCATGCCAAGGGAGGGAGTTATAGTTATCTTAGGGCACGAGTTACAGTTACAAAAGATAACAATAACTAGCAAATTGCATTTTTTTTTGTGTAAAACATTGTTGTTGCAGGACATTTCACCCAAGTATAACTTCACTTTAACCTTTGGGTATAAAGTGAACATATGCATATTAAATACAAACATTAAATATGAATATATTCAAATATATACATATTAAATAATATTGATGGAATCAAGTATCATAGCAAGTGCTTCTGAATGGGAATGTCTTCATTGATATCTATTAGGCCACATGGGATTTTCAAATGGCATAGAGAACTGTGAGCCAGGTGTGCAAATAGATGTCACAAAGTGTGTGCAAGTTGGATTCAAATGTTTTGCGACATGTTTGTAATTTTGCAATGCACTCTCTGTGTGACCTATCTAATGAATATTAATTAGGCAGGTCACTATTTGTTACCCCCTGAGATTGGCAACCAATGCAGGGACAGTGAGCTGCAAGCTACTGCAGGCCTCTGTCCGTGCATCTGAATTGCGAAAACATTTTTAAGCAATCTTTCTCAAAGGAACAGATGCTGCATTAAAAAAAAAAATGTTCCAAAAGGGGAGCCGTCTAGTGGGAATAGCTTCTCCTTTGCCAATGTTTTACCCCAACGTTTGATGTATCATTACTTTTTTGTAGGTTTTCAAACACAATTGTATTTACAAACCACTAGTACATACCACAGACATCTCATTGCAAATGGCAAATAGGAAGGCAAGCTTTTTTTTCTACACACCCCCTTTTAAAGGTGATTCAGAAAGATTCACAAAACATCTTATGCAATACAAAGGGATTTTCTAAACCTGAAGAGGGGTTTAGTGCATGAAAAAACACATTCTGATTTTGCAGAATTAGAGTGTTTGTGGCTGAAAAACAGTTTTTTGCACCTAGCCCCTAGATTCATAGATAATGCTCTAAAAAGAACAGGCTGGGGCTTATTTACGAGAGCCCCGAGTCACTTTTGCACCACGTAAAGTGGTACATGCATGATGAAGGGCTCCTAATCCAATTCATGAAGCCAAGCAAAGCCACCCTACATTGGCTTTGAGTGGCCTTATTATGAGTAAGGCAACGCAGCACAAATCGCTCCCTTGCCTTACTCTGCACCTGGGAGGTCCATAGGCATTGCAGTGGGTTTTACCATGCAACACCAATAGAATTTGACGCTGCCTCAGATTTACAAAATCATGTAAACCTGGGGAAGCACCAAATCCATACGCCTCTCGAGGTGAGGCTTAACGAGAACAAACATGCTTATTTCTCTCAGCATTTTTTCCTCTTTCTAGGTGTGATGCATTATGCAGCATCCATATAAAGAGATAAATGCCTCTTAGGATTGCTTTTGTGCAGGAAGGTGTCCCTTCCTGCACAAAAACAATCCTGCATGCTATGGAGACAACCTTGCACCATGGAACAAGAGTGCCTACATTGGTGCTAAGTTTGTCAAACTGCACCAGCACAGGGAGAAAGGACAGGAATGCACTGTATTGCTTAAATATGGTGCATTCCTGCCCTTTCACTTTGGCGTAAGGCAGAGCAGCAAGGTGCCGTGCTGCCCTGCCCTACACCAAAATCCCATAAATGAGCCCCACAGAGTATTGTGTGAAACACACTAGCTTTACCTTTCTGTGTTGAAAGATTTTTATATTTTGTTAGAAAGGAGAAGTATGGACAAAAATAAATCAATGAAATGCAATTCATTATGCTTACTGTAGCATTCATAGCATAAAATGTGTATTTGTTAAGGGCACATGTCCTGCTGGAATTCTGTAGATCAATAATAGATGTTTGTTCATTTCTATCCCGAAAACTGGGTAAAGGAATTCATAGCTCTACAGGGACCTGGACAAAGATGGTCTGAGAAAATGAAGAACACATAGGCACATATTTAGAAGAGAAACCTTTATGCAGAGTTCTCCGCACACATGGCATTCAACAATTCAAGCTGACATCCCTTCCTAGTAATAGAGTTAAGAGTCTCCAGACCCTCATAAATGGTGGTGAAGCCTTGTGCAACAAAAATTATGACCATAAAGTTGCTACGATTAACTTAACAAATCAGATTTCTTCTATAGGCCTGTTTGGGGAGATCACCACCACCGGGGCAGTGAACGTTGAATGGAAGTTAGTAGGGAAGCACCTAATCACAAACACCTGACACAGATTAACACTCAAAACACACACAACCTAGACTCCACCCCCTTCCCTTGGACTACATAACCCTGTGGACAACATTCATGCTCCGGGATGCAGACCACAACACTCAAGATGAAATCTCTGAGAAGGAGACATCCCTTGTAGATTAACTTTCTGGTTCATCATTACAGAGAAGTACATGGTTTGCCTCCTTACACCCTGGTGGAGCAGATAAGAGTGCCATGTAGCAGGAGTTGGCAGACACCATCAATGATTTAGGGTGGAAATACGCAATCTGTGGGAGCTCAAGGAAAGGTGGCAGGATGAGAAGAGATGGGTGAAAGAGAAATTGTCGAGGATGCATGTAGAAAGGCTATTCCTGTAGGAGGCCCTTGATACCATCTTCATCTCACCCCCTTCATGAGCATATCCTCTCCACAATGTACCCTGACCCGTTATGTTCCCTGTTCCAGGTAGGCCATGTAGCAAATAACAGAGTAAGGCCAGGTAAGAAAATAGACCATTCTATTTTAAATATATATCTATAAACCACACTCGCGTCACAACCCCTTTCCCCCAACAGATAGGTAAACATCTCACACTTGTCACTCATGCACAGCATTTTGTAAACCAACATGTATTTGCAAGTTTTAAATAAACCCCTTCGATGCTCATGACGGAATGATTCCGTCATGAGCATCGGTGCTCATGTGCTCATGACGGAACCATTCCGTCATGA
The DNA here is from genome assembly GCA_963921515.1 of Calotriton arnoldi. Lineage (NCBI taxonomy): Eukaryota > Metazoa > Chordata > Amphibia > Caudata > Salamandridae > Calotriton > Calotriton arnoldi. The sequence continues at coordinate 779,550 of CAWUFW010000708.1, forward strand.
GGACAGGGGCACGAAATCCCTCTGCTGCAGACAGCAGAGGGATTTCTTTTTCTTCCCCAAAGCCTCGGGAGCTGGGCACCCCCGTCGTTTCTGTGAACTGACGATCAGCGCGCATGTCGCGCTGACGTCATTTCACAGAAACCGAAACCATTTCAGTTTCACTTTCTACGTGCTCAGGGGGCTATCTCAGCCCCCTGAGCACGTAGAAAGACGGGAGGGCGATCCCCAAGCAGGGATCCACCCCCTAGACACCAGGGAGGGGGGAGCGGCCCCTTGGGCAAGGGCCTTTGCTCCCCCCATATTAAAATGGGCAAATTTAGTCTTTCTGCCCCCCCTGGGGGGCAGATGGGGCAGTAGCCCCCAATCTGCCCCCCCCCGGGGGGCAGATAGCCCACTAGATACCAGGGATTTTTTAAATATTTTAATTAGGGGTGAGGGCTGCCCAATATGGGCACGCCAATGCCCCCACCCCCCCGGCCACAAAGTTACAGTCTTTCTGCCCCCGTGGGAGCAGAAAGCCCACTAGATACCAGGGATTTTTAAATATTTTAATTAGGGGTGAGGGCTGCCCAATATGGGCATGCCAATGCCCCCACCCCCGGCCACAAAGTTACAGTCTTTCTGCCCCCGTGGGGCAGAAAGCCCACTAGATACCAGGGATTTTTAAATATTTTAATTAGGGGTGAGGGCTGCCCAATATGGGCATGCCAATGCCCCCACCCCCGGCCACAAAGTTACAGTCTTTCTGCCCCCGTGGGGCAGAAAGCCCACTAGATACCAGGGATTTTTAAATATTTTAATTAGGGTGAGGGCTGCCCAATATGGGCATGCCAATGCCCCCACCCCCGGCCACAAAGTTACAGTCTTTCTGCCCCCGTGGGGGCAGAAAGCCCACTAGATACCAGGGATTTTTAAATATTTTAATTAGGGGTGAGGGCTGCCCAATATGGGCATGCCAATGCCCCCACCCCCGGCCACAAAGTTACAGTCTTTCTGCCCCCGTGGAGGCAGAAAGCCCACTAGATACCAGGGATTTTTTAAATATTTTAATTAGGGGTGAGGGCTGCCCAATATGGGCATGCCAATGCCCCCACCCCCGGCCACAAAGTTACAGTCTTTCTGCCCCCGTGGGGCAGAAAGCCCACTAGATACCAGGGATTTTTTAAATATTTTAATTAGGGGTGAGGGCTGCCCAATATGGGCATGCCAATGCCCCCACCCCCGGCCACAAAGTTACAGTCTTTCTGCCCTCGTGGGGCAGAAAGCCCACTAGATACCAGGGATTTTTAAATATTTTAATTAGGGGTGAGGGCTGCCCAATATGGGCATGCCAATGCCCCCACCCCCGGCCACAAAGTTACAGTCTTTCTGCCCCCGTGGGGGCAGAAAGCCCACTAGATACCAGGGATTTTTAAATATTTTAATTAGGGGTGAGGGCTGCCCAATATGGGCATGCCAATGCCCCCACCCCCGGCCACAAAGTTACAGTCTTTCTGCCCCCGTGGGGGCAGAAAGCCCACTAGATACCAGGGATTTTTAAATATTTTAATTAGGGGTGAGGGCTGCCCAATATGGGCATGCCAATGCCCCCACCCCCGGCCACAAAGTTACAGTCTTTCTGCCCCCGTGAGGGCAGAAAGCCCACTAGATACCAGGGATTTTTAAATATTTTAATTAGGGGTGAGGGCTGCCCAATATGGGCATGCCAATGCCCCCACCCCCGGCCACAAAGTTACAGTCTTTCTGCCCCCGTGGGGGCAGAAAGCCCACTAGATACCAGGGATTTTTAAATATTTTAATTAGGGGTGAGGGCTGCCCAATATGGGCATGCCAATGCCCCCACCCCCGGCCACAAAGTTACAGTCTTTCTGCCCCCGTGGGGCAGAAAGCCCACTAGATACCAGGGATTTTTAAAATATTTTAATTAGGGGTGAGGGCTGCCCAATATGGGCATGCCAATGCCCCCACCCCCGGCCACAAAGTTACAGTCTTTCTGCCCCCGTGGAGGCAGAAAGCCCACTAGATACCAGGGATTTTTTAAATATTTTAATTAGGGGTGAGGGCTGCCCAATATGGGCATGCCAATGCCCCCACCCCCCCGGCCACAAAGTTACAGTCTTTCTGCCCCCCGTGGGGGCAGAAAGCCCACTAGATACCAGGGATTTTTTAAATATTTTAATTAGGGGTGAGGGCTGCCCAATATGGGCATGCCAATGCCCCCACCCCCCCGGCCACAAAGTTACAGTCTTTCTGCCCCCGTGGGGGCAGAAAGCCCACTAGATACCAGGGATTTTTAAATATTTTAATTAGGGGTGAGGGCTGCCCAATATGGGCATGCCAATGCCCCCACCCCCCCGGCCACAAAGTTACAGTCTTTCTGCCCCCCGTGGGGGCAGAAAGCCCACTAGATACCAGGGATTTTTAAAATATTTTAATTAGGGGTGAGGGCTGCCCAATATGGGCATGCCAATGCCCCCACCCCCCCGGCCACAAAGTTACAGTCTTTCTGCCCCCGTGGGGCAGAAAGCCCACTAGATACCAGGGATTTTTAAATATTTTAATTAGGGGTGAGGGCTGCCCAATATGGGCATGCCAATGCCCCCACCCCCCGGCCACAAAGTTACAGTCTTTCTGCCCCCGTGGGGCAGAAAGCCCACTAGATACCAGGGATTTTTAAATATTTTAATTAGGGGTGAGGGCTGCCCAATATGGGCATGCCAATGCCCCCACCCCCGGCCACAAAGTTACAGTCTTTCTGCCCCCGTGAGGGCAGAAAGCCCACTAGATACCAGGGATTTTTAAATATTTTAATTAGGGGTGAGGGCTGCCCAATATGGGCATGCCAATGCCCCGACCCCCGGCCACAAAGTTACAGTCTTTCTGCCCCCGTGGGGGCAGAAAGCCCACTAGATACCAGGGATTTTTAAATATTTTAATTAGGGGTGAGGGCTGCCCAATATGGGCATGCCAATGCCCCCACCCCCCGGCCACAAAGTTACAGTCTTTCTGCCCCCCGTAGGGGCAGAAAGCCCACTAGATACCAGGGATTTTTAAAAGAATTATAATTAGGGGTGGGGGCTGCCCAATATGGGCATGCCAATGACCCCACCCCCTGCCGCAAAGGTACAGTCTTTTGGCCCCCACTGGGAGGCAGATCAGGACAGTAGCCCCGGGGGGGCAGAAAGCCCACTAGACACCAGTTTTTTTTTTACCCCCAATGACTTTAGGGGTGGGGGTTGCCCAAGATGGGCATACCAATGCCCCCACCCCTCCCCCCCACAAAATTCCAGTCTTTCTGCCCCCCCCGGGGGGACAGAAAGCACCCTAGATGCCAGGGATTATTTTTTTTTATAGGTCCGGGGTGGGAGCTGCCCAGAATGGGCAGGCAAATGCCCCCACCCTACCCCCCAAAGAAAACAAAAGACTTTCTGCCCCCCCCAGGAGGCAGATGGGGGCAATAGCCCCTGATAGGCCCCCCCAGGGGGGGGCAGAAAGCCCACTAAGCGCCAGGGATTTTTTTTTTTTTTAATATAGGTAGGGGTGGGGGCTGCCCAGAATGGGCATGTCAATGACCCACCCAAATAAAAAATGCTGCAGTCTTTCTGCACCCCCCCTGGGAGGCAGATGGGGCAATAGCACCGTATCTGCACCCCCCAGGGGAGCAAAAAGCCCACTAGCCACCAGGGATTTTTTTCTCCAAATTTCGGGGTGGGGGCTGCCAAGAATGGACATGCCAATGCCCCCACCCACCCCAAAAAGATGCCACAGTCTGTCGCGGGTACTTGGGCCTCCCACACGAGTGAGGCACCATTTTTATTGGGAGACCTGGGGGAACGCTGGGTGGTAGGAAATTTGTGTCAGCCCGGTGATGCCACAACTTTTCCACACAAAAATGTGTGGAAAAAAAGATTTTTTTCAGCTACATTTGAGGTTTGCAGGGGATTCTGGGTAAGAAAACGTTGGGGGATCCACACAAGCTATACCTCCCTGGAATCCCGCGGGTGTCTAGTTTTCAGAAAAGTGTGGGTTTGGTAGGTTTCCCTAGATGGCCGCCGAGCACGGGGCCAAAAACCCAGGTGATCCCCCTTGCAAAACCAGGTCGTTTTGTGATAGGCAATTTTGATGTCACCTTAATACGTTTTGGGCCCTTGCCTGTCGCGGTGACTTGGGCCTCCCACATGAGTGATGCACCATTTTTATCGGGAAACCGGGGGAACGCTGGGTGGTAGGAAATTTGTGTCAGCCCGGTGATGCCACAACTTTTCCACACAAAAATGTGTGGAAAAAGTGATTTTTTTTCAGCTAAATTTGAGGTTTGCAGGGGATTCTGGGTAAGAAAACGTTGGGGGTTCCACGCAAGCCATACCTCCCTAGCATCCCCGGGTGTCTAGTTTTCAAAAATGTATAGGTTTGCTAGGTTTCCCTAGGTGCCGGCAGAGCTAGGGTTCAAAACCTACAGCTAGGCACTTTGCAAAAAAAGGCTCATTTTTCGCTGTGAAAATGTGGTGTGTCCACCTTGCGTTTTGGGCCGTTTCCTGTCGCGGGCACTAGGCCTACCCACAAAAGTGAGGTACCATTTTTCTCAGAAGACTTTGGGGAATGCGGGGTGGGTAGAATTTTGTGGATCCACGCAGATTCCAGAACTTTCCACCACAGAAATGTGAGGAAAATGTGTTTTTTTTGACAATTTTTCAGGTTTGCAAGGGATTCTGGGTAACAGAACCTGGTGAGAGCCAGTCAAGTCACCCCATCCTTGATTCCCCTGGGTGTCTAGTTTTAAAAAAATGTATAGGTTTGATAGGTTTCCCTAGGTGCCGGCAGAGCTAGGGTTCAAAAACTACAGCTAGGCACTTTGCAAAAAAAGGGTAATTTTTCACTCTGAAAATGTGGTGTGTCCACCTTGCGTCTTGGGCCGTTTCCTGTCGCGGGCACTAGGCCTACCCACACAAGTGAGGTACCATTTTTCTCGGAAGACTTAGGGGAACTCAGAATTGTAGAGCAACTGTTATTACCTATTGACTTTCGATGCATTTCTGCCTTCCAAATGAAAGACAATGTGTAAAAAAGAAGTCATTTTGAAAAATGACCTATAATTCTCATGCTAGTATGGGTACTCCCGATTTCAGAAATGTGCAAATATCTGTTTCTAAACTCTATATTTTGTTCCCATTTCAGAAATACATAGGTGTCTTTCATACCAATTTTTCCATCTATACATTTTCCCCAAATAATTGCTATATACCCAGTACATAATAAAAAACCATTGCAAGACGCTGCTCAGTTATTGGCTCTGGGTTCGTCGGGTTCTTGGTGAACCTACAAGTCCTATATATCCCCACAACCAGAAAGGTCCAGCGAATGTAACAGTATATTGCTTTCATACAGCTGTCATAATTAGAAGAAGTTACAGGTGAAAACGTTGACACAAATAGCTGTTTTTTTCAACTAATTTTAAATTTTTCCAATATTTAACTGTTAGTTTCTATGAAGAAACCTTGAAGGATCTACACAAATGACCCCTTGCTGAATTCAGAATTGTGTCTACTTTTTTAAAATGTATAGCTCTCCAGGATCCATTATTGCTTTCATACCCATTTCTACGTTGAAAGCACAAAAAATAGCAAAAATAGGCTATGTCCCAGAAAAATGTCAAAACTGTGTAAAAAAATGTTGGTTTTCTGACAAAAGTCTGCTTCTCCCTGAAAGCTGGGAAGATGGTGATTACAGCACCACAACCCCTTTTTTGATACCATTTGCAGGGAAAAAACCAGACGCTTTCATCTGGTGCCCTTTTTTCCCATTTTTCAAAAAAACCAAACAAATTTAGCTGTATTTTGGCTAATTTCTGGGTCCCCTCCAGGGGAATTCACAAACCTTGGGTACCTTTTGAATCCCTATGATGTTGGAAAAAAAGGGCGCAAATTTGGCGTGGATACCTTATGTGGTCAAAAAGTTACAGGGACCTAAGCGCGAACTATTCCACATAGCCAAAAAAAGGATTAGCACGGGTGGGGAAAAGGCCTAGCAGTGAAGGGGTTAAATAAATAGGCTAATTGTTATACCTTAATTATTTTTAAATAGGGCTCCCGGTTTTATGGTATTTATTTTTTTGCCACTTCCGTCTGTATTTATCCATATTTATTTTTTGGGCATTTTTTCTGTATTTATCCACATTTATTTTTGCCGCAAGCAAAAGACGACGCTACAGCTAGTATTTTTCCACATTTATTTAAATTGACAATGCACACATGCGCTCGGTTGTTATTGGTCAACACTATACATTCATCTGAAAACTTTGCCATTTGCAGAATGTCCCAAATATGCTTAAAAGTGCTATAACAAGCCATTTGTCTCAGAGCCTTGCAGTTTCTGTCATCGGCAGAGTGCCACATCCTCTCCCCACTGAACACCATACTGCCCCACTGAGAGAAACTCGCACTGCCTTCAGCTACAACTCAATTGTGCCCCGCTATAAACACCTGGAAGCAATTCAATTCAAATTATGCACTAGACTACAGTAATATGCTGCCTGAAAAAAGTAACAACATACTGGAAAAAAACAAACACTCATAGGGAATACAACTTAAAGCTTTTACACTCATTATTCAGAAATCAATGAGTGTTTTTGCTTGAAAAGCTAACAACATGAAAAGAAAAGTCTTTGATGAAGTGAATGGCAGGTGGAGGGTGAAATTTCGAGAGGCCCCAGAAAGAGTGTTCGATGAGTGTGAATGGTGGATGGAGGTTGAGATGAGAAGAGTCACCGGCACGGTGTCTAATGGGCATGAATACAGGTGGGAGTGAAATAACAAGACGCACGAGATATTACGAGAGATGCAAGCCCAATGTTGGATGGATGTGAATTATGGGTGGAGAGTGAAATAACAAGAGGGGCCAGCGCAGTGTTTGATGGGTATGTGTTAGACCTCTCAGTCCTAGGGTGGTCCTACCCCGTTTTTTTCTCTTTGCGCCTCATTTTTGCCACCATATTTTTGTTGGACCTAGGTCTCCGGGCGCCTTACCACGGCCAAACAGTGCTGAGGTGCAGGTGCTCTCTCCTAATAATATGGCTGCCACAGGCCCCGGCTACTGCAGAGTGGCCATTGTACATGCACGCACCAGTAGTTAGGATCAGGCTGGGACATACTGTTACTGTATCCTTGCCGTCCCGCCTTTTTTTTCACATAGACAGACATGATAGAAGCTCCTGGAACCTTCCAGCCCAGGGGAGGAGTTATACTTTGCCGCCTTTCAGGAGGGTCACCTGACCTAGGGGTATAAGAGGAAAGGAGGGAAACCTAACTAGTCAGTTGGGGCATCACTGGACCTGGGGGAACCTCTGCCGGAGTACAGGCTGTTGGGCCTAGGGGGGAGACCTACACTACTGGTACTGACTGGGCTTAGGCACTGCTGTGCTAAGATAGATGAGGAACACCTTCCACCTGCTGACCTTGCCCAGCGTGAGGGAGCCCAGGGAACCACCTCCAGTGTGCCTGCAGGGCACCTACCTGCCTCTTGTGCCCAACTCAACCCCCTTTCCCCTCAAGTAACCACCACTTAAGCAACTACCATCAAACTACCGCAACTGAAATCCTGTGACCAGAAACTGCAACTCTTCACTACAACCTGTACATGCTACTGGGGGATCACCAGGTAAAGCGCCGGGCTTCTAAGCGCTGGACCTTCGCCCCTTTGCGCCCTGTCACAAGCGCTGTGTGCTCCCCTAGCGCTGTACTTCGAGAATCTGCTGCCCACGAGGCTGCTAACCTGAAGAAAGTGGCTGCTCCCCTGAGCGCTGTGCAGCGCGCTCCCACGTGTGCCTGCTGTGTCTGGAAATCACTGCCGCAGCCCCTGCGCCACGAGTGGAAGAAGCGCCATTAACCCCCAAGCGCTAGATTGCCGGAATCTGCCCCCCCGTATACGTTAGCGGTGCTGCTGTGTGCCCTAAAGCAGCGCTGTGAGCCGAGAAGCGCTGTGCCCGGTGACACCGCCGCGGGCCCGGAAGCTGCGTGAGAGCGCTGGGGTGAGAAGAAGCGTTGAGTCACAAAGAGCCGCCTGCGTAGCTCTCCGTCGCTGCCCCCGATCACCGCCGCCCGGGCGCTGCTGCCTGCCCAAGATCACCGCCCGGAGTCTGCAAATGTTGCCCTGAGATTATCTGCCCTATCTACTGCTCTAACTTGAATCAGATAGAGTCTTGTTTTTACATAACAGCCTGGTGTGGTGTCTCCTTATTGTGTGCGCATTACTGAGTCAGTGTGAGTGTGTGCTGCACAACTGCTTAACACATTGCCTTCGGGTGCCTTCCTGCCTCGCGCAGTATGCATGGAGAATGGATGAAGAGAGATGCTAGCACGTTTGATGGGCATGAATCCAGGCGGTGGAAGTCACCATGACCCAATCAGACATTATCAAACATTCTGAAATCCTTATTGTTGGTGACTGCTCGTCCTGCCAAATTGGGTTAAAAGACATTGTGGGATTTGTTTTTCCTTTTCATGGGTTGGACCTTCTAGGCCACGCCGGGATGTTGATATCACGGTCGTCACAATGAATATCCAGACATCACGGACAGCCTTGTACTTTTGGAGTATCTGATGGTCTAGGAAAAAGAACTAAGGGTCAATGCTGAAATGTAGCGCCTTGATGATGCGCGTCTGTCACTGGTGTGCAAGGACATGTGAGGGACACGCACACTCGGCTTCACTCAGAGATGTTACTGTGAAAGTTGCACAGGGTCACTTTGCAAGCAGTGAAGGCTGCAGGTCTCTCTCCCTCGTCTACAGAAGCACCGGGGACCAGGCAAAACAGAAGTCGCCCATGCTGAAGTAGCCGAGTCCTCACTCAGTAACCAGTCTCAATCCTGCACCGAGGCCGCCATTCACAGGGAGTTAGCAGAGATCTCAGTCTCATGCCCATCCAGTCGTAGGGGAGCACAGGGCTCATACCTGCTGAGTCCTTGCCACAACTAAGGATAGATTAGCAGTATGTACCCATCCCTTCATTGGACTCTCACCACTGTGTGCCATCCCTAGATCTCCCCTAACGATAAGATGGGGGCCGAGATCGGACAGTGGATTACCAGTGGAACAGAACCTGTGCGCGTGATACATGTCCGTACCGTCCTTCGCCTGTCACTGGAGCAGTATCTCTGAGTGCTAGTATGGAGCTGGTTACAGAGGCGCAAGTAGAGCCAAATTTTGTGGGGGCTCTAAGAAGGGGTGAAAGAACAACAAAGCCCCATTAACAAGTAAATGGTCTTTCAAAGACCTGTGAAGTACTCGGGTGCGGCTGTGTGTGTGCCCGGGAAACTGTCTCTGCCCGGGCTGACACCTCTTAACCCTCTAAGGAGGGGGAGACACCAGATGGTTGGGGGTGTGATTCTATTGATGTCAATGAAGACCTCACTCGAGGGGCGGAGCGGAGCCCCGGGAAATGGCTGGGGCATCAACAAAAGCGTTGTGTTACTGTAGGCAGGTCTGCTGGAGCACGGCAGCGCGGCAAAATGTACTAGTATTTTCCCGTTTTTATATATAAATACAGATAAAGGAAAACTTGTTTTCCGTCTGTATTTATATGTAAAAATCCGTTTAAACGGAAAACCAGGAGCCCTATTTTTAAACAAACAGCCCCCTTAAGCTTATTGGTAATGTCTGCTAGAGCGGAAGTGGAAGGGACAAAAATCAGGACGCACATCCAAATGCATCCGAACCACACACACTGGTGTGTCTTACTTATTTCTGTGATCATTTCAAAATCCTGTCCTTTGTAAAATTTGGCTTTATAGCTTTCAACACTAATAAGACTGTCACTATATTACAAATGTTTATGCTAAATGTACTCCGTAAATGTTGCATTGATAATCAATAGGCTCATGATTTGATGACTTAGCATGTCTTTTTAATGTCTGCACAGTCAAGTGCCATCACCTCATATTCTAAATCAAACCAGTGCGCCGAGATTTGAATTGGCCGTGGACTGAAGATGGATGGCAAAGGCTGGTCAGTGTTTAGCAAGATTATTTGTAATATGAGTAAACTTATTTCTCTCTATCAGACTCGATTTATTTTTTTATAGCTATATACTCAGTCTGAATTATCTAGACCTGCATGTCTTGCCTGTGATTTTTGCAGTGGAAAGATATTCTTTTTGAGAGAAATATTCCAAACAGAGTAAAACCACAGACGCAACAAACCAAAGCAGTTTTCTAATTCAATACATTTGTTGTCATATATCCAACATTCTTTAACTTTTTTGTTTTTCGTAAATGATCAGTTGTCCATAACAAAAAGAATACATACAATGAATCACACAAACATACAATGTGAAAAAATTAAGGGAAAAAAAAAAATCAGTTTTGACACAAAACTTGAGACAATGAAATAATATACGATGTCTATTGTCCTAAGATTCACATTCAGGGTAACCTTATATCTTCGCTTCGTATCATAGGATAGCTGACGTAGAACATAGAACATTATCGTCGACGTTTCAACCCTATGATCATGTGTTAATAGCTAGGCATCACACCGGTTCTTCCTCAGGACTAAAAAGGAAACATAACCAGAGGACAGTCTTTAACAGATGTAGTCAGGAACACACAGATTGTGTCCTGTCATATATATTTCATGACTCCAAGGACTCCAGCCGGGGTTCACTCAGTATAACAAGCATTTGCAATGCAATCAGTCTTGCCTTTGGGACCTTAAACGTAGTTAGCGATTCAGCATATTTAGAGTAGGGGCATGAAATGGGTATACCAGCTGTGTTGAGTAAAAAGCGAACACAGTTTGGGTAGACTTTAAGGACAATGTTTGGGGCAGTGTGAGATAAGGAGAGGAGAGAGTTCTGCAGAAGGACAGAAAGTGGGGGCAAGGGAATAGTATAGCTAGAGACCAACAGAGTTTGGAGGACAGCAGTTAGTTTAAAAGAGATAAACACAGAGTTAGGAGTAAGGGAGAGGAGAAACTAGAAGAAAGAGAGAGTTTTGGGTGGGAGGATCAGCGGGGGTAGCATGCATTTGAGAGAGAGAGAGCTTAAAAACAGGGACAGACAGAGTTTGGGGTTGAGGAAGATGAGAAACTTTAGAAGAGAGAGACAGGCAGAGTTTGTGGTGGAGGGAAGGACGCTGGGTTTAAAGGGACTGTGCATGAGACAGAGAAAGTGAGTTTGAGGGGCAAACAGTGAGTTTGAAATATTGTTTCAGGAGACAGGGGAGCGTTAGACGGAGGGGCAGACATCTGAGGCACAGACAGGCAGAAACATGAATGTATGCCCCTTCCTGTTGCCACTAAGCACTGCCCCCAAGTTTGAGGACTTTACCAAGTTATCCTATCCGTATTTCTTGTATGCGTCTACAGTTTTTGGGGGAAGCCTAGAACTACAAGTACCCCCGGTATCTTCTACAGTTAAAACACAGGCATTTTCTAAAGTCAATTACTCTGGAAAATAAATAAGCCTAAAATTGTCAAATACATGGGTAAAATAATAGGCATTGGGATTTAAAAAATTAAAATAGCTCAAGAAAATACAGATTGAACAAGAACACCGGGATAAATAGGCTTACCTAGCAAAATGGCAAGGCACCCTCGTATGCACGGCACAAACCCTTAAATGTTCGTGAGCGCGAAAAAGTAGCCACCCGGGCAAGAAGCGGAACGTGTTCAAAGTAAATTGGTGCCACGAAAACAAACTATTGGTGCAATGCACAATTGCAACCGAATTGTAAGCTCACTTGTGAAACGACAGTTCAGAAGGTAGGGGAAATACATGACAACACAACAATGCTTTATTGGCATGCTTATGGGTTGACACGTGTTTCCAAAGCTTCACAGATTTGAATGGATGTCACAATTTTACACGAGGATCACAAATCTTTTGTTTTCTGCTGTAGAAGAATAGCTTCCAGGCTCGGCCACTCCCTTTGCCATTTCTCACCAAAGTGCTATGTACGAGCACAAAGGAGCAAGCCGGGTAATTTCCTCCTTCACACCACTGGAGAGTCAGAAACAAGTGGGCACAAACATTACCAAGCCATTTCAGAAAGTAAAAGGCTTCAAATTAACAAGTGCAGAAGGAACAAGCTAAGTACCAGGACTGCAGCACAGGACAGGATTTTCTGTTCGATATGTTCCCACCTGTGCTTCACATGGCAGTACTCTACATCCACCACTTCATTGCCCTCCATTAGAGTTCTCAATTTCCGCTGCAGTAATGGCATTGATAACAGCCGCAGAACACATCATGGCAATAAAGTTATTTACATTGAATCGAGGCCCTTCTTTCTCAGGAAAACGCTAGAGAGCTTGCTTTCTGTACAAAATGTTAACAGGAAGTAAAAGCACGTGGCTTCCATAAATAAAGCGCAGTCGTGCCGATTGTAATTTAAAATAAACTCTAAATGCGGTCGCCATTATTGCATGCAGCTGAAGCTGCCATAAAAATAAAGGAAGGGGCACGGCCGCTATAGAGAATGCGTGCCGTGTTTGCAATGCTGTGAATGCATTAAGGCAGCCAGTAGCACACTCTCACCTGGTGCAGAGTGTCCGGGGGCAGCTGTGTTCCCGGAAGGGCTCAACCATATTGTTATTCCCTGCAGTGGTCCCTATGCCCGCCCTCTCCCTGGAGCACCGCCCAAACAGCAGGCACGCAAAATGGAAATGGCGTGCCTGCTGTTTAACAAATATACTAAAAAAACAAATTTGAGGTGCACATACCACAAGTAAAGTGTGCAAGCTGCTCCTTAAAATAACATAAAAAAAACAGCGAACCTAACCCTACTAGCCCTTTCCTGGTGAGTGCAGCACCTGATCTCGACATGACCAACAATTATGTGCATGTCTCTCCTCTGGAAGTAAACGCCTAGGGAGCCTGCCATGGGGATCGGGTGCTGCGCTCCCTAGGGAAGGGCTACCTTTAAGGAAGCGTGCTTTCCCTATAAAGTGTTAACAGGCAGCAAAAGCACGCAGCTGCCAAAGATAAAGCGCAGCCGTAGTCGCGCTGATTTTAATTTTAAAAAATGCATGCGCAGTCGCCATTATTGTATGCAGCTGAAGCTGCACAAAACAAGTATTTGCAATGCAATAGGACTCGCATTTACGCTAGACCTATTGCATTGCAAACGGGAGTGCCGAAGGCACGAACAACGGTGGGGGGGCGAACGAGAAGGCATGGACTTTGGGGGGGGAGGGGGCACACGGAAAGAAAGTAGTGCTGTGCAACAGTCAAAGTAAAGTGGCCAGTAGCCATGGAAGGGCAGAAATGACGACATGGCATCATAAGGAGGGACTAACAAGCCTAAAACCAATTGGAAGGCAGTATTTAAGACAAAAGCCAATCAAAAAGATCGGCGGAGAGTGGGCGGAGCTTACACGAAGCTTCCATGCTATACTGAATACTGTATGCCTCGCAAAGCGAGCAGCGCATGCGCTGCAACGCTAGGCTCGACCTAAAAAGGGGCATGCGTCCCCCGATAAATCTTCTCATTTGTTTCACTTTAAGTCAATAAATCCTGCAGTTGGATTCGTAAATGTCTGGAAATGTTTCCTTGAATAAAGCAGCAGCCTGCTTGCTCACAATGTTTCCCTCAGATTATAAACAAGGTGAGCAAGCAGGCTGCAGGATCACAAAAACAGCAAGGAGAAGAAAGGGGTGAAGAACTACAGACTTTTGCACAAAATCAAGTGCCTGTCATTTCACAAAGTGGTATTAAGGGCTCGGACGAGGAAAAAAAGACTGAACCGCAACTTGAGAGAACTACTGAGACCGCATTAGTATGAATAGAGGATTCAGGTGAAGGAACAAGCACTGAAACTAGAAGTGTCACCCGTAAAGTTGAATGGCCACGAAACCGTATTCAAAGGAGACTGAAAACAAGCACGTCACTTGATTGAATCCCATCAACTATCACTGAGGAGGCAGAGTGGAGCGGTGGAAGTGAAACAGTGGAAAATGAACAAAGACTAAGGAGATTAAAAAGAGCAAGAGTGCCTTGTTGAAGGTATGCTGCACCTGAATGGACTTACTAAGTGAATATGGCACTGAATATATCTTTGGATGAACTGTGTGATGAAATACTGAACTGTTTGAACCTCCATGATATCACTCTAATGACTGAGCAATTTGACAAAGATTTCTGGAGAATACTGAAAGGCACACAAAATGCAAAGAACTGCGTGAAAGTGCTGGAAGATTGAAATGCAATATTATATTTGTAGGAAGGTAGGATCCTTCTGCATGGTTACCCCCACTTTTTGCCTACTGCTAAGCTGTTTTCTGTCTAGTCTGACTTGTATCCTGCTAATCAGGACCCCAGTCTCTCTGCTTTCTCCCTTAAAATGTTGTAGTCAGTACTTAGGAACATCCCAGATTGAATACTGGGGTACCCTTATCAGTCCCTAGTATGTGGTACTAAGGTACCCACGGCATAGGTACCCCAGAGGTCCCCCATGGGCTGAAGCATGTACTATGCCACTCATGGGAGACCATTCAAAATACAACTACAGGCCTGCCATTGCAGCCTGTGCAAGTTGGTGCTAGCACCACTTACTAAAGATATAGGTTTCCTATATCTAAGGTCACTTCACTTAAAACCTATAAGTCACCCCTATAGCAGGCCTCCACACTCCTAATGGCAGGGTGCTTGGTTCAAAGTGTGAGGGTCCCCCTGCATGAGCAGGACAGCCCTACAGCCTACGGAGTCCATTCTCCCAGGTTGTAAGTGAAGCAGCCATATACTATATGGAGGGGCACCGCGTAATTACGAGATGACCATCTTGAAATTGGCTGGAACTAATGCCATCATATTTGATATCAAACATGTTGGAATCATACCCCCACACCGTAAACAGTGTGGGAGGTATGATTGCAAGCACTGGAACGGGCCTCCATTAGGCTCTCAGTGCTCCCGGTGCCAGTCTTCCAGACCCAGATAGCACAACATGGCTGCTGCCGACCAGAGACACAATTCTGCCCTCCTGCTGGTGAGCCAAGCTTTAGCAGGGGAAGGCAGAACAATAGGCATCCTATCACAAGGAGGTCTGACCACTTCCCAGACAGGATTTAGTGTATTGGGGCCAGGTGGGTGCGCTTGCAAGCACCACTCAGTCTTCATGAGGGGCACATTTGGTGCCCTCCGTGCATAGTCCAGTTCAAACCGGTCCTGGGAGCCACTGGCTCCCGCTCTGGTGCGAAACTGGACAAAGGACATGGGAGTAACTTCCCCCCCGGTCCAAAGCCTTCCCTGGGAGGGTCCCTTGAATCGTCCCAACCCTTTCCCTAGGGTACTGAAGGGCTTACCCGAGTGTAGGTCCCTAGATTGGTTGCGGGACAAGATTGAAGTCAGACACCACTTCAACTTCTACCGTCTGGGCACGCTGGACTTCGTTTGGGCTCGACTTCGTCTCCCTACTAGTCTGCTGCATCGTCTGTGCCTGTGCACCATACAGGAACCTTCCAAGGCCTGTGGGAATCCAAGACACCAGAAGGAATCTCCCTTCAAGTGAAGGAGTCACTTCCCTGCATCTGCAAGCACAGCAACTAAGCTGACCGGTCTTCTGATCCTGGGCTCGTAAGGACTCTGAAAGGCTCAACAACACAGGTGGTGGTTCTTCACGTCCCTCGAGGCCTGCGCTGTCCTCTCACCAAGTCTGAGGCCAGTATCCATTGTGGGGGCTGCAATAACCGAACCCCTGTGCAGTGCATCGACTTGCTGTTGCAAAGGCTTGCTGGCTTTCTTCCACAAAGATCTTCGGGCTCCAAGTATCCCCCACCGCGAGCATCTGCAGTGATCAGAATCTTTGTCTACACCGCATTGCTTTCACTGTGGGCTGCATCTTTTGGTAAGCTGCTCAAGGTCCTCTTGTGACTCCAGTGCCTCCGGCCTGTGGGTCCTGTTGAGGGTCATCTTCAAATTCTTTGGGCTCCCATGTTTACTTCGGGCCTGCCCTGACTCCCCTTCTTGTGGTGAGTCTCCTGGACCTTGCCTGTCCCGTAATTGCATCTTCTTCGACTTCTACGTTGGTTGCAGTTGCCAAGGCTTGTTGGTGCTCCCGACGGAGACCGACCCCTCAACTCTCGACATCCAACATGGGACAGCTCGTACACGGCCCCTAGTCTTCCTCAGCATCGCCTGGTTCTCACAGCTGCAGAGTCAAATTCACCGTCAACTCTCCTGCAACTCCTGACATCGGTGGGCATTAGTCCTCCAGGTCTCCTGGTCACTCCTGAGTGACGGACTCTGTCCGCTCTGCTTGCAGGTACCTCTAAACTAGACTCCACCTTCAGATTTCACCGGACACTTTCTCCTTCAGCAGCAGCACTTTCCTGAAGTCCTCCATTTGGTTCGATGGAGTCTTCCGATACCATTTAACACCTATGCACCCGGCTTCCCTAGTGCAGTTAACGTGGGTACTAGGGTATCCACGGGTGGGATGGCTTTCCAACCGTCTGTCTTCCACTGGGTTTCTTCAGGGTCCACTGGGAAGGGTTCTTAATCTTTAAAACTCAAACCGCAACATACACGTTGATTTGTATGGAGAACACAGTCGTGTTCTCACACTGCACACTCTCTCCGTGGGGTCCCCATCTACTTACTTTGGGTGGTTCTGTGGGCCCCCAGCACCTCTACGTCCTCTGGACATTGTCTTGACACGAGTCGTGGTTCTTATACCACTTTCTTAGTCTATGGATTGGTCTCCCCCTGGGGTCCATTGTGTATTCTGTGCTATTTACTTGATTTCTATGCAAAGTATTGTGTGCCTAGTGCATTTCTCCGGGTAGGAGATATTTGTATGTGTTAGTGAGTGTTATATAATAAATACCTATTTTTATAAATACATTGTGTGATTCTTTTTCACTTAATCAATACGATTGCATTCTGGTAAAAGAAGCTGCTTTACAGTACTTCTGGACTAAGCCTGAAGGCTGCTCTCCACAGCTACCACTTAGAGAGCTTTCTGTGGTTGTCTAAGACCTCTTAAATCACCATAAGGGTTGTCTGGACTGGTGCAGGGTGCCCACTTACATTACTGGACATATCCCAGGCCAGCCTTCTCACAATATTCATTTTTGCTGTTGTTTGTTTTAAGAAGAATTACCTAGGCCAAATTTTGGAATAGAAGAGTAGGGATAACATTTTAGAAGAACACGAAGTAGGGCGAAGGATTTTCTATAAGAACATTTTTGAATAAAGAGACTTTGTGACAAAGAGACTGTTTGAAAGAAAAACCTTTGCAAGGAGCATATTTGAAGAAATCTCTGAATTGAACTTTTGAACCATTGCTGTATACTTTGTTGAAACAATTTAATTACAGATAAACATGTGTTGCCTTATAAATAGATGCAAGATTATTATGTGTTCAATTTTCATAATATCAATACTAATGATTATTGTAGGAAAGTAGGATCTGCTACTTATGGTTACCCCCACTTTTTGCTTGATGTGATGCTGTTTTTGACTAGTCTGACTGGGATCCTGCTAATCAGGACCCCAGTCTATCTGCTTTCTCCCTGAACTGTTATGTTATGTACTTCGGTACACTCCAGATTGCATACTGGGGAACTCTTGACATGACCCTAGTATATTGTACCCATGTACCCAGTGCTTGGGTACCCCCGGGGTCTCCCATGGGCTGCAGCATGTATTATGCCACCCATGAGAGACCATGCAAAATGGAACTAAAGGCCTGCCATTGCAGCCTGTGTAAGTTGGTGCATGCACTACTTACTAAAGATATAGGTTTACTATATCCAGCAGTGACTGCACTTAAAACCTATAAGTCACCCCTATAGCAGGCCTTTACAGTCCTGAAGGCAGGGTGCTTGGTTCTAAGTGAGAGGGTGCCCCTGCATGAGCAGGACATCCCTGTAGCCTTCGGAGCCCATTCTCCCGGGTTGTCAGTGAAGCAGCCATATACTAATACAGAGGGGCATTACGTGACCGCGTGATTACCATCTCGAAAACGGCTGCAACGAACCCTATCGTGTTTGGTGTCAAACATGTTGGAATCATACTTCCACACCGGTAACCGGTGTGGGAGGTATGATTCCACCCACTGGGAGCGCCCTCCATGGGGTTCTTGCTGTTCCCGGTACAAGCCTTCTTGTCCCGGACAGCACAAAATGGATGCTGCCGCCCAGAGACACATTTCTGCCCTCCTGCTGCTGAGTCAAGCTCGAGCAGGGGAAGGCTGGTCAATAGAACTCCTGTCACAAGAAGGTGTGACCACCTCCCAGACAGGATTTAGTGTATTAGGGCTGGGTGGGTGCACTTGCCAGTGCCTGAAAGTCTGCCTGAGGGGCACATTTGGTGTCCCTGTGCATAGTCCAGTTCAGACCAGTCCTGGGAGCCGTTGGCTCCTGCTCTGGCGCGAAACTGGAAAGTCATCCTTTTGCCGTGTTCACCTCCATTGTTTTTGCTGAATGATACTGGTGTTAACTGACTGTACCCTGGGCTATGCTACCCAGGCCCAGGACCACTGCTATATGAAAAAAGGTACATATGATGGGTTACATTTACAATTGGCAATGACAGACCCTATAAGTCCCTAGTAGATAATAGGGCTAAGGGGTATAATTTAACTATTAGTCCCTAGTGTACACTAGGGCATGGAGGTTTAGAGGCCCAGCAGATTTCCTGCACTTGCATGTGTGGGCTACTGTGTGCTTGCTGCCCTTTTAAAGGTGGTCCTGCCTTGCAGCCTGTCTTTAAAAGTAAATTCTCACAATTGGCATTGACAGCCCCTATAAGTCCCTAGTATATAATAGGGCTAGGGGGTTTAAACTACCTATAAGTCCCAAAAGGAGGTTGTTTCAGATAGGAGCACAAACATGTCCAGCTACCTGAGAACAATGTGGGATGAACGTGGTGTTATCTAAAGGTTTACCACCCCATACCACCCCAGACTAATGGTCTGGTGGAAAGGTTCAATAAGACATAAGGGCAAGATCAATGGTTTGTCTGACAAACTCAGGAACAGATGGGATGTTCTCCTCCCATGCCTACTGTTTGCCTACAGGGAGGTCCCACAAAAAGGGGTTGGTCTCAGTCCCTTTGAGCTGTTTGGGCACCCTGTGAGGGAGGCATTGTGCCTGCTGAGAGAGTCTTTGGAGAGGCATCTTAAGGAAGCAAAGAACAATGTGCTGGACTATGTGCTAGGCCTGAGATCTCAAATGGCAAAGTGCATGCACAAGGCAGGCAGAAAACGGAGGGCAGCAGGAGCTCATGAAGTACTGGTATGATCAAAAGGCTGCAATGCCTGAGTATACTCTAGGACAGCTGGTGTGGGTGTTGGAGACTGTAGCTCCTAGGGCTCTCCATGACAAGTGGACTGGGCATACCCAAAAATTGAGAAAAGGGGTGAGGTTACCTACCTGGTCAACCTTCACACACCCAGGAAACCTCATAGGGTCCTGCATGTCAATAGATTGAAACCATACCATGACAGGGCCAACATGCCCAAGTTACTGTCACAGATGAGGGAGAAGAAGAGACTAAACCAGTGCCCGACTCCCTCTCTAACAATGTGCAAGATGGGTCAGTGGAGGGAGTTGTACTCTCTCCCAAACGGACAGCTCCGCAGCATAGATACTGCAAGCAGGTGCTGGGGCAGTTTGCTGGTCTGTTCTTTTTGATCTCAGGTATCGCGGATTGGTGTGTGCATCACATTGACATTGGTGACAGCCCACCTGTCAAAAATACACTGTACCAGTTGTCTGAACAGGTCAGAGCCAGCATCAAGGCTAAGATGCTGGAGTTTGTGGTGATTGAGCCCTCTGACAGTCCATGGGCCAGTCCAGTAGTGCTGGTGCCCAAACCCAATTGTGAAAAACCAAAAAGAATCCACCTTAATCAACAGAATAGTAATATTCATGTTCAACACTATTCATGAACTATGTGTACCCTAACAATGTATAGGGAAACACTGTGTTAAAATAACCCTACTCACCAAAAGGTCCCTTGGTGGCATGCTTCATCATTGGGTTCTTCCCGCCCTGCTGCGGGACGGGGCGTGCTACGACCAACGGAGACGTGGGAGCACTTAGTCAGTCAGTCAGTCAAAAAAAAAAACTTTATTTGGTTTATCACAACCATAAAGCACGCAATAAATAATTTATGACAATCAAATTTTAAAAGCATAGTGTTTCCAATAAAAATCATTGTTTAAAATGTTTACAATTTTTATAAAATTTCCAGTCCTATTCCAACCCCAATTATTTATTCCTTGTCCGCTTTCAGTAGGAGGTTGTCCACCAGTGTCATGAACTTTACGCCTCGGCAAATTAAGATGTTTGATGAGCCACCCATCCAGCTTGTTACAGCCTGCCTGCAGGTGCAGATGTTTAATTCATTTAGAGTTACTTTTAGGAACTTCCTTCTTGCGTCTTTTACAGTGGCGCAAACACACATCAAGTTGCATATGGATTATGTGCGGTAGCCACATAAACGATAATTTTCAACTTAATGTTTACTTTTCCAGGTGGGGACCAAATCCTTCGAGTTATGGTCTCCTAATCGGTACAGCATAAACCTCTTTTTTAATGTTAGTCGAAAGTGGGCCGCTAAATAGGCTTGCGGTTTTAGCTTTGTATATGAGTTTATTACAGCCCAAGCGTGTCGGCCTTTGGTTAATCTTCTTTTGTCTTCCATAAAGGATAATTTCTTGGCCGTGGCATTGCACACTCTGTTAAATGCTGTTCTTTCCATCTTGCTATTCCAAGCTTCGTCGATGTCTAAAACTTCCAGGGCTGTACCAAAGTAATTGCCCCATGTGTTTGATGTTTTCTGATCAAACTGAGACCTTATTTCGTTCCAGCATAGGTTGTTCAGAGATCCAGATTCTGATGCTCGGAATTTCCAGCACAATTTTGCAAAAGTTGCTTTTCTTTGATATTCCTGGTTCTGAAGACCAAATTCCAAGCGTATCTGTGCTGGAGCTGCTCCTTTAGGAAGGTTAAAAACTGCTTTGTATACTTTTGTCTGCAGCTCATTTAAAATATCGATTTCTTGACCATGCCATATTTCAAGGCCAGAGTTGGGAGTAGTTGTGCTGCCATTATTTTCAAAAGGTGACTGTGGGAAGGACATCGCAGTTTCTTATACAGCTGTTTGTAGGCAAAAATTAATGATTGGGCTTTTGCTTTTATATCTGTTTTTTGATCCGTAAAGGACATACTTCGGCCCAGTTTAATGCCCAGGTATTTATATGAGCTGATTTCCTCAATTTGTGCGCCCTTTGCGTACCATTTATATTTTCCTGGCCTGGGGCCTGCTAGTCGCACCACCTTAGTTTTTTTCTTATTTAATTCCAAGCCTAAGTGATTAAAATAATCGGTCAAGTTGTTAATGACTCTTTGCAACCCGATTGGGGTTTGGCTCACGACCACAATATCGTCCGCATATTGCAGGAACTGAATTGGCTCGTTTGCCAGTTTAGGAGGATGACCATTTACTTTTAACAGGTAGTTGTTTAGGTCGGCTAGATATAGGTTGAATAGGCATGGTGAAAGAACGCAGCCTTGTTTTAGTCCGTTGGTTATGTTTATCTTGGAGGATATTCTGCTGCCGTCTCCAAGCTTCACCCTGGCCCAAGTTTCACTGTATAAGGATATTATAATATCGATTAGTTTTTGAGGTAATCCCCATGCTTTCAATTTCAGCCAAAGACGATCTCGCGGCACTCTATCAAAGGCTGATTTTAGGTCACTATAACATGCAAATAGTCCAGCTTTTTTACTTGTAGCTTTTTCAATTAGGATCATCAGTGCTGCCAGGTTCGTGATGGTGCACATGCCCTGCCTGAAGCCTGTTTGGTATTTCGGAATTATTCTTTTTTCCTCCGTCCACTCCTGTAAATGTTGTAAAATACATGATGCGAAAAGTTTTGCCTCAACATCGATCAGGGCAATGAGCCTGTAGTTTCCAGGTTCGGTTCGACTGCCATTTTTATAGATTGAATGAAATAGGTTCCCTCTCCAGGAATATGGCGTCTTATTCTCGCAATATAGGTGGTTAAAAAGTGGCGTGAGGTAGTTAGCCCAAACGTCAGGATCTTGCTTAAAAAGAGCATTTGGGAGGCCGTTTGGCCCTGCGGCGCCCGCAGTTTTCAGTTTTTTTATCACTACTTTTAAGTGTTTTGTTGTTGTAAGGGTTGTTAGATCTTGAATAATGGGTATCATTTGGTCCCCTTCCAATTGCACTTTTTCCAATATGGAACGGCCTATTGCAGTTGAATTTGGATTTGCGTCCTCCAATTTATATAGACCTGTTTCTGCCCACGTATGAGTACCAGTTTGTGTGTTATTATACAATTTGTCAATATGTTGTATCCAAGCTGACTCACTTATTCCCGCATTTTGGTGCATTCCTATTCCTTTTGTTAGATTGTTTATTAGCCCCCAGAATTCGCTGCTGTTCGGCAATTTGCTTGCCCACAGCAATTTCTCCCAAAGGTTTTCAGTATGCACCCTTTTGCGTCCCTACACATTTCCTTGTATTCCTTTCTCATTTTTATGATATTACTATTATCTATTGCTATTCCCATTCTGGCTGCTGTGGCCTTAGCTCTTGCCTCCTTTGCAATTTTCCTCTTCTGGTCTCTCAGCTGTATGTTGTACCATGGTTCTTTCTGGTGCTATAAGTCAATTTGCTTGCTGGGTTTGCTGGGAATTTGTCTATCAAGGTTGTTCCTAGATTCTCCCAATCTTGTTCTAATAAATGGGCGCCCAGTAACCCGATGTTCTCTACGTGTTTATACACTGTGTCCATTATTTGTTTGGTGTTTGTTCCTCTCCATTTAAGTCTCCTTTGATTATATATTTCTGGCATTGTGGCTAAAGCTGCTGTGTTCTTTTTATAAAGCAGGTTTATGTGTAGTGCTGTTTCTTGAGGGAAATGGTCACTCTCCGGACGGATATTAATGCGGAAATGGTCAACTAAGTGCAAGAGGTCCTTACTGATTATAGTGTAATCTATGGTGGATTGTTTCTTTCCACTTAAAAATGTAATACCAGCTGGTTGATCCCCCTTTGTATTTCCATTCAATATGATGAAACCTAGGGATTCCAGTTCTTGCTTCCCTTTGTTTACTTCGGACACCCTTTGGCACCCTCTCTTGTTAAGGTAGCCCCCTGTTAAGTTGCAGTTAAAATCGCCTGAGACAATCATCTCGTAATTTTGATGTATCACTTGCATTGTTTTTATCAAGTTTATCAGATATGACAATCTTTCCCTTTTCTTCTTCTTGTCGGGGTGGATATATATATTTAAAATCAGTAACTTCCACGAGTATATGTGTGAGGGACGCTTACATTCCAATTTCATGGCTTGTATCCAATTTTCTCCCGAGTCCAGTTCTTCTAATTTCCAGTCCTGTTTTACCGTAACGTATATTGACAGTCCCCCCCTTGGGTGTCCATAGTTTGACATTTTTTCTGCCAGGACGTGGTGTTCTTCGTATCCGACTATGGGTCTTGGTGTTAGATTCCATGTTTCTTGTAATAGGATTATGTCGAATCTTCCCAAGAAGGAGACGGTCTCCTGGTCTTGTCCCATTTCCCTAAAACCGTGGGTGTTCCAGGAGCAGATTCTTATAATCTCCTCATTTTGTATGATTGATTGGACCTTTGTACGTTGTTCCCTTCGAGCTTTTTTGTTTTCATCAGGATCGTTGTAAGTTCAAAATATGGGGGACCCAGGACCAATCTCGATTTTCTTCTGCCTGTTGTTTGGGCTGTCTGGGGTTTGGGCTGTAATTGTTTAAGCATATATCCTGACTTGATTGTTGTTTCGGGGTCATACTTCTCGCCCCCCTCAAAAAGGAAGTTGTTGATCTTTTATTTGTTTTGGTTGGCTGGTGCGCCTCTTTATTTAATAGCGGATATGGGTATTTTATACATATTGGATATGCTAGCGTTATGCCCCAAGCTTCAAAGGCCGCCCTCGTTGAGTATATCAATGCTGTTAATTCTTTTGACGACCATGTTGTACTGGTTGCCTCTGTTTCTATTCCTTTTTCCATTTGTACGAATTCTACTGCCAAGAGGTCTACTGATGTAATTTTTCTTAATTTTGGAATCTCTTTAAACAGCCTCATTAGGTTTCCCTATTTAAAGTATCCAGTCTGCCTTTGGTTGAATATTCTGGCCTAAAGATTAATTTATGGCAAAACTCCACTGGATCACTTTGTTGGTTCTGATTTTGATTTATTCCAATTTTTTCCATTAAAGGTTCCCAGTCATTATTTCTTTTTTGGCTCTCGTAGTCTACAGTGGCCCTTTCTAATGAGGGGTTATTTGATGTTGAGGCACCCTCATCGATTATTTCAAATTCTGTATTTGCTTTTTTTTGGCTTATGTCTAGCCGGGCATTTTCCTTTTTTGTTTGTGTTTCAATTGGTAGTTTGCATACCCTGCCTTGTTTGTCCAGGGTAATTTTTATTTGATTACTGATGCTTTTTTCCCTTTCTGTTTGTAATCCTAGCATTTTTAATGTTGAAGAGGATACCCTCGTTGACTGATCTAATATCTGAACTTCTGGTTTCCTTGTTTTTATACTTGTATCGGCTTGCTCTCTGTTTTTTATTTCTATGTTTGGAAATAAGACTTGTGGATCCAATAATTTTGTTTCTCCTTCTTGTTTTTTTGTTACTATTTTGAATTCGGACCTTTTTTTCTTGTTTTCTGTAATTACCTTTGTATTATTTGTGGTTTTTATTCCCACGTTCTGGTCGCTTTGTATTTTCCTGTGTTCTATTTCTGGTGACATATATTTACTTTGCATGGATGTACTGGGGCTGCCCGTACGGTCTGGTGTGTTTAATCCTGGGCTATTTGAGTCTTCTTTTGATGTGTTGTTACTTTGGTCGATGTTATTATTAGACTTTTGAGTAAATATTGCATAGTTTTGTCTTTTTTCCTGGGCAGCTTTTTTGCCGGCGTTGTTCCTGGCTTTCTGAGCTCGTTTGCGTTGTCTTTTTGTTTGAATATCTGGTAAGCTATGTGTGGAAGTTATTTTGTTTGCACTTTGCGCATTACCAACCTCGTTTATTTCCTTGACTTCCATTATTTTTATACTATTGTCGTACATGGTGTCGGGCCTCTTCTTTACTTGTCCTAGGATTCTGATTTTTTCGCCCTTATGTTCTTGTGACGGTGTTTCGACTGGACTTCCTAATGGTTGAACAACACGTAAAATTTGTCAGTATTTCGGGAAGGGATGCCAGTTTATTATCTGGCCACATCCACAATTTAGATCTGACAATTTGTTATTGACTTGAGCGTCTTTTTTATTTCCTTTTGTGATTTGTGCGGTGATTGTGTCCAGTTTTGTGTTAATTCCTGCTATATGGACTGCAATTAGGTTCATTAAATCGACTTGAACGTCTAATTTATCAGATTGAAAGTTTAGGACATCTATTGCTTGCTGTAGTGTTCTTAGCAGCGATTCACTCCATGTGGTTGAGGCTTTGTCAAAGGATTGCGTTAAAATCCCCGATATCGAGTCAATTCCGCTGACTGACGAAATCGTAATTGGGGGTGATTGGGGTTTTGATCTTTCTTGGGGTTGGCCGGTTCTCTCGTTGTTTTGTTCCTCCCATTGGTCCAAATTAAATGAGAGTTTGATAGGTGTTGAGGCGGCCCCCCCTGCCTCCCCATTTTTCCTTTTTGGAGACAGGCCAACTTCTGTGGTTTTCCCTTGCCTATTTGCACACAAATCCTCTTCCATTTGTGTATTGAGTTCCAGGGCTTCAATAAGGTCTTTTTCCTCTGAAATGGAAAAGGATCTAGTCCACTCTTCCTTTTGTAAATTATCTTGGGTTCCGGTTTGACCTGGATCTCCTTTTTTTCTTTGACTCTTTCCACTTTCTTCTTCCTTACTTATTTCTGGCGTAACCGAAGGCTGATGTATTTGTGCTGTTGTTTTTATCAGCCATCTTTTAATAGATGCTTTTTCTTGATCAGCTGCTTCTACGCTTTTTTCCTGTCCGTTTTTCATATTTTGTAAAATGTTTTTACTTGTTTGCTGTTGTTTTGCTTGCGGTTTCAAGTGTAAAGGGCTTGTTTCTCCTGGTTTTATTGGAGTTATAAGTTTTTGGGGAATTATTGGGCTTTGCAAGCCAAGCGCCTCTTCTGGGGGGGCGTAAATTGCAGCCATTGGATCCTTTAAAAAGTGGAATTTCTGCTTCTCGTTCTTCCCCCCGAACTTGAATGGTGCTGGTTCTGGTGTTGGAACTGAAACCAGCCTCTCTTTTGTAAAGTGAATTCCTCTTTTTTAAAAACTTTTGTTTGAAGTAAGGGTTGGATCTTTTGTAAGCACTCTTTTCCTGATTTTACGAGTAGGTGCTTGACGAATTGTTCCTGACCTCATACTCCTTGCAACTTGGCTTAATCCGCTATTTGGTCGCTTTGTTGGACTTTATTGATTGCCTTTTTTTTCCTTATGCCGGGGGTGTGATTTTTCCTTAGTCAATGTAAACTGGGAGCTTTTCTAAGATTTTCCGAAAGCTCTATTACAAAGACCCCTTTTTTCCTTGTGCCGGGTGTGGATTGATTCCTTAGGCAGTATAAACAGTTCCTGCTTGTGTCTCCTCGTACTCAAATGTCCCCTCAGCAACACGGCGACCCCCTTTTTGGTTTATTTCCTCTACAGGGGGACTGCAGGGGCTGCTAAGCTGGCCTGGTAAACTGTTATTTTGATTGTTGGTTTAGTTACTGGTTTGACAGTCCCATTTAACACATCTAACGCGTTTTACTCTTTGTTTGCCTTAATATACACAGTGAGTGCGAGGGAGACTGGGGGCGTGAGGCAGGGGAGCGGGGGACTTCTCAAAATGTGATTACTCGCTTTTTTTACCTGCTCGTCTCAGCCCAATGTCCTGACTCTGATGCTCAAACACTCCACTCCTTCTAGACCTTTTGATCGACTTTCCTCTCCTCTCTGCTTTCCTTTAGCTGGTTGCCAAGAGGTATTATGCGTCCGCCTCTGTAGCCTGATAAAAATACATCAAGGAAACGTGGTTGCAGCTGCCTTACACGGAGGAGCTGAGAGGGAGCGGAGAGAAGAGCCACCGCTCGGCTGGATTAGGGTTATTAGGTTTGTTGGTCTCTACCCTGTTCTCTGGTCTCCGTTCCTTTTCTGTGAAGGCTGTGAGAGAGGGGGGGGGGGGAGGAGTTTTAAGGAGCGATGGGCTATGGGCAATGAGCAGGGGAGTAGAGGAGCAGGGAGCGTTTTGGCAGGTAGCACCAGGTGACACCAAGCCCGGCACCAGCACCGCCCTCCGCTCTCAAAGCTCCAAACACCAAGTCAGCCCTCAATCAGCCCAAAAATTGGCTCCAAACAGCCCCAGACGTGGCGCCTCGTCGTTGCTCCACACTGCTCCGCTCCTGTCCAGACACCGCACCTCGCTTTGCCTGCAGTAGCGCAATTGCGATAGCGCCGGTACCAGCTGAAAAGCTTCACTGCTCCTCTCCCCTCCCCAGCACTCCTCCTCTCAACGGGGGAGCCGGAGCGGGTGCCAGCAACTCTCAGCTCGGCTCGGCGGGGGTGGCGGGTCACAGGCTGGATCCCAATCGACGCAAGCGGCAAATCGGCAGATCAGCGGATCAAAGACGGCGCCCGCGAGCTCTGCTCTGTGCTCTGTGCAGGCTCGTCTGAAAACACGGACACTTAGAAGTGAAATACTATGTGTAATGTGAGCGTGGATGGGTCATAGTGAAAATAGTGGAGTTAAAAAATACCTGGCTATATGGAAAACTACAATTTAATACTCCCTCTAGCTGGTATTGTTAAAAATGGAGAGTGGAGGATATGTGCTGTGATGGGCTACTACCTCCTTAGTCAAAATGTTTCGAAGCCATCCCCCTGGCTTCTCATTAGGACCAAGAAAATGATCCCTACGCCACTCTAAGATGAAAACAACAATGTGGTCTGCTTAATCAATCTAGCAGAATACAATGCACATAAGTAACATGCACTTAATACTGTACCAGGTTGGTACAGTTTCATAAGTGAATCTGGAAGGATAAAGAAACAACATCGTTAAATGCAGTAATATAATAATTACTGAACCACATCACCATATTTGTGGAAGGTTTTAGAAATGATATATTTTACACTAGGTTCACCACAGCTTGTAAATTAAGTGAGTGCTGTGCTGCCCTTGAAAGTGACATATGATACAATACTAGACACAACAACATTTAACATAAAACACACTCTATATTCCTTAGTTCTGTAGTTTTTTTTATCCAAATCATAGAGTCTTGTAACCTCTACGGTGTTTATAAAATGCGGGTGAAACACATCGTGATGCCTCTATAAGTTTAAGTGTTTGAAAAAAGTATGGAGAAGCATTGTTAACATACACTATTACCACACTGTAGCCCCATGAGCTATTATCACGGATGGGGAGGAGCGCTTGTAGTCACACACTGCGGGGGATAAAGAGCATTGAAAATCAGGTTTGTTGTAACGAACGATGTCCCATCTTTATAGAAAAATGCTCGCTGTCTCAGGGGGTCGGCTACGCCGTACTCACTTCGTCAAAGCTGCTCACCTGCTCAGGTCAAAACCTCTCTGTGGCTCCGATGAACAAGTAATGAGTGTTCGGAGCCGGTTTAAGTATTGCCTCCCTTCCACGTTGCATGTTACTTATGTGCATTGTATTCTGCTAGATTGATTAAGCAGACCACATTGTTGTTTTCATCTTAGAGTGGTGTAGGGATCATTTTCTTCGTCCTGATGAGAAGCCAGGGGGATGGCTTCGAAACATGTAGACTAAGGAGGTAGTAGCCGTTCACAGCACATATCCTCCACTCCCCATTTCTAACAATACCAGCTAGAAGGAGTATTAAATTGTAGTTTTCCATATAGCCAGGTATTTTTTAACTCCACTATTTTCACTATGACCCTTCCACTCTCACATTACACATAGTATTTCACCCCTAAGTGCTCCCACCTCTCCGTTGGTCGTAGCATGCCTGTCCCGCAGCAGGGCGGGAAGAACCCAAAGATGAAGCATGCCACCAAGGGACCTTTTAGTGGGTGAGGGTTATTTTAACACACTGTTTCCCTATACATTGTTAGGGTACACATAGTTCATGAATAGTGTTGAACAGACTTAGGAAGGATATTACTATTCTGTTGATTAAGGTGGATTATTTTTGATTTTTCACGATATATGGAGGAGGGAGAGTCCACCTTTGTTTCGACCTCTTCAATCCCTCTCTTGTTTATAAGTGCCCAAACCTAATCCCCAGGGGGGAAAAGAAGGCATTAAGGTTCTGTGTGGACTACAGAAGAATGAATGTAGTAGCTAAGACTGATGCTCACCCTATACCTAGAGCTGATGAGCTAATTGATAGGTTCAGAGATGCTAAGTATCTGAGTACATATGATTTGACTTCAGACTACTGGTAGATTGCCCTCACTGATGGAGCAAAGGAGAGGTCAGCACTCCACAAACCAGAGGGGCATTACCAGTTCAAAGTAATGCCCTTTGGATAAAAAAATGCCCCTAACATCTTCGAACGGTTGGTGAACAGGGTCCTGTCTGAGTTGGAGAAGTTCAGTGCAGCTTATCTGGATGATATAGCGGTGTATAGTTCCACCTAAGAGGATCGCTTAAACCACCTGAAGGAAGTGCTTCAGCCCATGCAGCAAGCAGGTCTGACTATTAAAGCAAGCAAGTGCAAATAGGGCAGAGTTCTATGGTGTACATGGGCCACCTGGTAGGTGAAGGCCATGTACAGCCGCCCCAGGGCAAAATCTAAACCATTTTAGACAGATCCTACTACCCAGACCCAGGTCAAGGCATTCTTTAGTCCCACTGGGTATTAAGGAACATTTGTTCAGAATTCTGGGACCATTGTGGCTCAGCTGACAGAACTTTTTTCTAAGAAGAGACCAAAGAAGGTGGTGTAGACCCCAGAGTGTCAGAAGGCCTTTGACACTCTGAAAGAAGCTATGTGGTCAGCACCAGTGCTATTGGCCCCCGGCCGACTTCACAAAGGAATTTGTGGTTCAGACAGATGCTTCAGAACAAGGGATTGGGGCAGTGTTGGCACAGCTAAATGAGGGCCTTGATCAGCCAGTTGCCTTTATTAGCAGGCAACCTCTTCCCAGAAAGCAAAGATGGCGTGTCATTGAGAGGGAAGCCTTTGCTGTGGTTTGGTCCCTGAAAAAGCCGAGTCCATACCTGTTTGGTACTCACTTTCGTGTTCAAACTGACCACAGACATCCTAGGTGGCTCAAGCAGATGAGAGGGGAAAATTCCAAGCTATTAAGGTGGTTCATTTCTCTACAGAGGGTGGACTTCACAGTGGAACACAGACCTGGGGATGCCCATGCCAACGCAGATGAACTTTCCAGGTTTTTTCACTTAGCTGGTGAGGAATACCAGGGTGCAGGTTAGTTAGCTATCACCTTTCGTTTGGGGAGCGGCGGCATGTTAGAAAGTCACCCTTTTGCCCTGTTCACTCCCATTTTTTGCTCAATGATACTGGTGTTAACTGGCTGACTGTACCCTGGGCTAGGCTAACCAGGGCCAGTGCTATGCGAAAAAAGGTACATGTAATGGGGTACACTTACAATTGGCAATGGCAGACCTTATAAGTCCTTAGTAGATAATAGGGGCAGGGGGCGCAATCTACCTATAAGTCCCTGGTGTATAATAGGGCATGGAGGTTTAGAGGCCCAGCAGATTTTCTGCACTTGCATGTGTGCACTGCTGGATGCCTGCTGTCATTTTAATAGCAGCCTGGCCTTGCAGACAGTCTTTAAAAGTACAATTGTGTGCAAACTCGACTTCATGGTATAGGCACTTTAAAAGTGATAATCTACCTTATATTTACATATTAGGCACCCCCCTCAGTTCTCCCCTAGGTGTCCCAGGGGTGGGGAAGCATGTAGCTGTAAGCAGGGACCTTATAAAAGATGTTTTATTTGCCCTGGTGAAGGAAATAAATGCCCATTTCATTTTCCCCATTGCAGATACTTAGCTCCATAGGCTAACATTGCAATATTTTATTTAGATATAAATATTGCTAGGAAAGGAGTACATTTCATTCAAGGACTTAAAAGATTGTTATTGATGATAAATGCAACAACTTGCCACTGTTGAATTTATCATAACTACTACAGAAGAGAAGTTATAAAACGTTCTCTTCTGTAGGCCTTCTAGTGGTCTCCGCTGATTGGTCAGCCTTAACAGGCTTAGCCAGAGTCCATGTTTGATTTTGGAAGTGCAGTGCTTTGTGGGAGAAGAGAATGCCACACTTTAAAGAAAGTGGTCATGCTTTTGGGTGGCACCCAGCATCTCACGGACAGAGATGCCCCCTGCTTGTTGCCACAGAACACTGAATAAATATGTGAGAGCTTCATAGTCTTTCATACCACAGATTTTTAGAGGGCACAGCATGATTGCTTATTTTCACCATTTTATCATTTAATGCTTCAAGGCAAATATATGTGGTGTGCGACCCTGAAATGCTCTCCGCCCGTGCGCATGAGTATCTCCCAACAAGCTCCAGCCGCGTCTGGCTGAACAAGCACCAGGATGCACAGCCCTAAAAGTCCATCATCAGTCAAATTACTCAAGCTTTTCTTTGTTTGACTATTATTTCAATCTTATTTCAATTTATATTCCAGGTTTCATTAATCTTTTTTCTCTTGTTTCCACAGGTGCCATATGGCCAAACGCGCCCAGATTTTCGGCTCCCCAGTGTTTCACAAATTACACATGCGCAGGTCACACCCGTGCTTTTAAAACAAATAACTAACCTTGTGATCCTTTCATACCATGCAATATCAAAAACAAAAGAAAACAAAAAAATAGAAAAAAATACTGTTCTGAAACTATTCCACCAAATTATTTGATAACCATCTAACGTTTGGTGTGTATTTATCACAACAACAAATCAATAACCAAAAATATGACACAAAATCCATACTGCCAAATCCCACCCATACCCCATTTAAATGAAGAGTGAACACATTCATGAAAATCTGGGCGTGTTTGTTTTGCGGCAGGTAAACACGTTTTCATTGGAGAAATTATTGATTTGGACACAAGGGTGAGTGGCATGTAGATTTAGCGGGGACGCTGTGGAAGATTGCACGGAGCACAATCAGAAACTTTTTATGTAGACACACGAGGTGGTGTTTTTATTCGGTGTTCTGCACGGGTTATTTTTACTTTTATTTGTAGCATGTGAGGGAGTTTCACTGGTATGTAACACTCAGTTTGAAGGACAAAAAGTGCATTAATATAGGATTCTGCTGATGTTAATTGAATGTAAGTTATTTAATGATGATATTGACTTCATATTTTGCATTATAGTTACCCCTGGGGAAGGGAACTCATGCCCGAAATGCATTGGGTTATCTGCTATTGTCAGGGACTGTCCGGGACTATGTCGGGAACACAGTCAGGGACTTGAGCAAGGACTGGGGACTGGGTAGAAAACGTACAGTGCACAGAAAGAGTAGTACAGCGCTGCCCAGGATCACACAAGGAGTCAGAGGAGAAAAAGGGATCCAAAGGGGAAGCCTGTACAAGATGGCTAAGACTCAGAAAGGAAGGGGACTCACAAGGCAATTTAGCATTCAGACTAACTACTCCCAAGACGGACGTGCAAGACATATATATAATACAACATTAACAATAAAGGGAATGTGGGGTAAAGCACTCAGGAGCTCCACACGGTAAGACTGAAGCTCAGTAAGTTCCTCTCCCACAATTGCTGTTACAGATACTGACTGGAAATACCCACATATAGGATATGTATGCAAAGGCAGGGTCTGTGGAGCTTATACCTATGGTGATGTTATAACAGTAACTCAAAGACAATACTCACAGTGAACAAGAATCACCACCTAGGTAGTCAGCTGTGCCCACGGATCCTGGCGATCAAACAGGAACACGCAAGGCAGTAACAGCAAAGGGGTAGAACTAAACACAAGCACAATAGACAAGGAGCTAGCAAGGAGGAGTGCTTAACAGGAAAGGAAGGAAATCACAGGGCACACTTGGCAGAAAGCAGGTAACAAACATACAAGGCAACAGAAGCAAGACAGCAGAAATAGAAAGATAGCAAACTAGAACTGGAACCAAGGAAATGGGAAGAAAGGCAGGCAGGGACTAGAAAAGGATATACAGAAGGGGAGGCTACAAGGGTATACTAGAATAGTGCAGGTTCAGGAATCAAGAAAACAAAGTAGCATAGGAGGCAGTGCTGGGGCAAGAATTGAGCAAAAGCTCAGGAGTCAAAGTAGCACTGCAGGTCAGGAACAAGGAAATGTTAAGGCTCAGGAATCAAGGTAGCACTGCAGGCAGTGCTGGTTCAGGAAACAGGAAAATAGCTACAGCTCAGGAAACAAGGAGTCAAGAGAGCATTGCAAGCAGTGCAAATCAGGAACAAGAAATAGCTGAAGCCCAGGAACAGGAACTAATAACCATAGCTCAGGAACTCTGGAAACAAGGTAGCACTGCAGGCAGTGCTAATTCAGGTACAAGGAATAGCTATAGCTCAGGAACTCCGGAAACAAGGTAGCACTGCAGGCAGTGCTAATTCAGGTACAAGAAATAGCTATAGCTCAGGAACTCCGGAAACAAGGTAGCACTGCAAGCAGTGCTAATTCAGGTACAAGGAATAGCTATAGCTCAGGAACTCAGGAAACAAGGTAGCACTGCAAGCAGTGCTAATTCAGGTACAAGGAATAGCTATAGCTCAAGAACTCAGGAAACAAGGTAGCACTGCAGGCAGTGCTAATTCAGGAGAAGGGAAACTGCTGCAGTTCAGGAACAAGGAATACTAAGGCTCAGGGGTCAAGGTAGCACTGTAAGCAGTGCTAATTCAGGAACAAGGAAAACAGCAGCAGGTCAGGAAAAAGGCAGAACTAAAGCTCAGGAAACACTGGAAACAATAGCAAAAGCTCAGGGAGCACTGGAAACAAGGATCGGTCTCACCGGTAAACAGCTACAATGACCAACCCTGGGCTGAAGGGAGCTGGGGCTTAAAAGAGCTCACAGTAATCACATGCAGCAGGTGTGAGCAGGCTAGCAGCAGCCAGCCACAGGTGAACTGAATTCCTCCACCCATCCTTGGCCTGCAGGGGTGGAGACAAAGCAGTGAGCAGGGAATTCTGGGTAATGAAGTTTCAGGCATGAACAGGATGGGTTCCACAAAACCCGGCATGGATTGGGAATGGATGTCAATTCCCAAATAGTGTCTAAAGGGCTGGAAGTCAGTATGTACATGAAGGGGAGGGTCTGGAAGCATATTTGAATACTGGAAAGCCCCACACCTCGGCCCCTGGTGGTGGGCACGAGAGCACAGGGAGTGAATCGTGACAGTACACCCCCTCCAACGACCGGCTCCCGGAATCTGGGACTAGATTTAAAGCCTTTGCTGCCATGAATTAAGTCCATTTCCATCAGAGATGTGGTGCAAGATACCAGAGGACTGCAGGAAAAATGTGATGTTCTGGAGGGTAGAATAATACGCTGTAAATTAACAGCAGTGTAGGAGGCAGGACCTGAAGAGTCCAAATCCAGAAAAGGGGGCTTAGAACCCTGAATCAAAGGTGTTTGAAGTCCAGATGATGGCAGGCTAGAGTAGCACTCTGAGAATGAAAGCAGATTGACTGTAGGGTCAAAAGCAGATAACTGATTGGCAGGAGGCACAGAGGTCAAAGGCAAACTGGCTGAAGACAAAGGAGGCAACGAGAAGCAGACCTGAGGCTCTGGCTCTGGCCCTGGATGAAAACATACAGAAGACTCACATGCAGGTGTCTTTGGAAGCAGGTATGCAGGAGACCCAGGCCCTTGAGGCTTACATGTTGAGAGTTTTGTCTCTGATGCTGGAGATTCAGTCTCTGAATGTATATGTACTAAGACCTCTGAAGGCTGGCAAACTGGAAGCACAGGGTCAAAAAGTAGGCAAGATAGAGACTCAAGGCCAGAAGGCAGGGAGCCTGCAAGCTCTGGTGCTGAAGGCAGGGAGCCTGCAAGCTCTGGTGCTGAAGGCAGGGAGCCTGCAAGCTCTGGTGCTGAAGGCAGGGAGCCTGCAAGCTCTGGTGCTGAAGGCAGGGAGCCTGCAAGCTCTGCTGCTGAAGGCAGGGAGCCTGCAAGCTCTGGTGCTGAAGGCAGGGAGCCTGCAAGCTCTGGTGCTGAAGGCAGGCAGCCTGCAAGCTCTGGTGCTGAAGGCAGGCAGCCTGCAAGCTCTGGTGCTGAAGGCAGGCAGCCTGCAAGCTCTGGTGCTGAAGGCAGGCAGCCTGCAAGCTCTGGTGCTGAAGGCAGGCAGCCTGCAAGCTCTGGTGCTGAAGGCAGGCAGCCTGCAAGCTCTGGTTCGGGAGTCA
This sequence comes from Calotriton arnoldi, assembly GCA_963921515.1. Taxonomy (NCBI): domain Eukaryota; kingdom Metazoa; phylum Chordata; class Amphibia; order Caudata; family Salamandridae; genus Calotriton; species Calotriton arnoldi. The sequence goes on from CAWUFW010000708.1 coordinate 814,903, forward strand.
GGCAGCCTGGAAGCTCTGGCTCAGATGGCAGGAAGGCTGCAGGCTCGGGCTCAGATGGCAGGAAGACTGCAGGCTCGGGCTCAGATGGCAGGCAGACTGCAGGCTGAAGTTCCGTAGGTAGGCCGGCTGAGGACTCGGGCTCTGAAGGCAGCGGGCCGGCTGAGGACTCTGCAAGAAGACAAGCTGAAGGCAGAGTGACACATGGTTCATAGACTTTAAGCTCTGGGAATGGTAGTAGCTTGTGAACAGTAGATTTGCTGTTGTCAGTAGTGACATCTTCACAGGTCCTTGTCAGATTAAAACACATGGGAGTACTTTCTTCCAGATGGCTAAGAATAGTGTTTATCTTAGAGTTCCTGATGCTCAGGCTTCTTTCACAATTTGGCAGTTCACACCGCACAGTCAGAGGAAATTGGCCAAAGATTCCTTGGCCATGGGAGATCTTTTCATTTCCTTCTGCATTACAAGGTGGTACAGATGCAACAGAGCATAGAGTACTATAATTTCCTGACCTTTCAATATGTGGTGTGCTTGAAGGCAAAACAGCAAAGAAGGGGTCAGGATTTTGTTTCTTCTTAGCAAGGAGGTTGACTTCAGTTGCAGCAGTTAAATCAAGAGCATGGTCTGAGTCACAGGACATTGTCACATCAGGGAATATGTGGGTCAATGGTTCAGGTTTTGTCTGTATGTCAATGGCCTGTCTATGGGTTATTTCTGAGATAGAACTGACCTCACTACCAGGAAAAGAAAGCAAAGAGTTGTTCTGTGTCTTGCCTGGAATGTGGGGTTCCTCAAAACTGGAGGGACACATCTCAGATGTAGCACCTAGATGTAATTTAGCAGTAAAAGACAAAACAGAGGAGTTAGTAAATTCAGAATTCAAACAAATACTTTCCTTAACTGCACTTTGAGACACGGTACTATGGCTATTCTGAGTGGAATCTGAGTGATCAGCCACAGTATTATTTACACAATAACTGGACCAGCTCTGAGGGTCCGCAAAATAGTGCGCAAGGTTTCATTCTCCATTTCTAAGGAGGCTAACATAGAGGTGGAAAAGTTGTTTTCTACAGGGGTTTTAGATTCCCACTTGAACTCTGGGTTATAATTTTTTAACAGAGTCTGAAATATTTTATTCTCTAGTTGTAATTCAAGAATCTTAGACGTATTTGTATCCTGTGAAGACTGCAAATCTTTCTCTAAAAGGACAGTGGTAGACTTGGCAACTTCACAACAAGCAACAGAGCTATACCTTGGATCTTGTTCAAAGTGGCTATTAGCCACCTGTGTTCTAGTACGTCTTCTCTCTCTTTTGTTAAACTGATTATTGTTTAACTTGAATGTGGTATCTAACAAGGTCCCTTTAGTATCCGGGACTGAGATCTTCACTGGACTACAAGACTGGGTAACATTATCTGAATGGAAAACAGAGGTTATGAAATGCACCTGCTCTTTCTTTGGTTGTGTGATTGAATATTGTATTTTACAACCACTTGCAGCAGACATGCTAGAACCAGAATTCTTGTTCAGCAAACTGAGTAAGGTAGCATTCTCCTTATGCAATGCTGACTCAGACATTGAATCTGGATCAGAACAGAAGATTAAGTGCGGATCTGGCAAAGAGGAGTTTGAGAGCCAATGAGTAAAATATTCAGAACGTAAATGTCCATTTTTCATAAGAGGATTCATTGTTTCAGGACTAGGGTGAACAAACTGTAGAGTAGACACTAAATGCCTCTCGTTGGTGGGCACTGGTGAACTGCCCTGCACAAACTTGAATGATGCACTGGTATGTCTCTTTCTTAAACCTCTCATTATGACACACCTTTAATATTTGCACACACAAATGAAACAGAAAAAGGGTAGCTAACTGAACGCAAAGAAAACCTCACAAGTGACCCTGGAAATGTGGGTTGGTCATTCTGTCAGGGACTGTCTGGGACTATGTCGGGAACACAGTCAGGGACTTGAGCAAGGACTGGGGACTGGGTAGAAAGCGTACAGTGCACAGAAAGAGTAGTACAGCGCTGCCCAGGATCACACAAGGAGTCAGAGGAGAAAAAGGGATCCAAAGGGGAAGCCTGTACAAGATGGCTAAGACTCAGAAAGGAAGGGGACTCACAAGGCAATTTAGCATTCAGACTAACTACTACCAAGACGGACGTGCAAGACATACATATAATACAACATTAACAATAAAGGGAATGTGGGGTAAAGCACTCAGAAGCTCCACACGGTAAGACTGAAGCTCAGTAAGTTCCTCACCCACAATTGCTGTTACAGATACTGACTGGAAATACCCACATATAGGATATGTATGCAAAGGCAGGGTCTGTGGAGCTTATACCTATGGTGATGTTATAACAGTAACTCAAAGACAATACTCACAGTGAACAAGAAACACCACCTAGGTAGTCAGCTGTGCCCACGGATCCTGGCGATCAAACAGGAACACGCAAGGCAGTAACAGCAAAGGGGTAGAACTAAACACAAGCACAATAGACAAGGAGCTAGCAAGGAGGAGTGCTTAACAGGAAAGAAGGAAATCACAGGGCACACTTGGCAGAAAGCAGGTAACAAACATACAAGGTAACAGAAGCAAGACAGCAGAAATAGAAAGATAGCAAACTAGAACTGGAACCAAGGAAATGGGAAGAAAGGCAGGCAGGGACTAGAAAAGGATATACAGAAGGGGAGGCTACAAGGGTATACTAGAATAGTGCAGGTTCAGGAATCAAGAAAACAAAGTAGCATAGGAGGCAGTGCTGGGGCAAGAATTGAGCAAAAGCTCAGGAGTCAAAGTAGCACTGCAGGTCAGGAACAAGGAAATGTTAAGGCTCAGGAATCAAGGTAGCACTGCAGGCAGTGCTGGTTCAGGAAACAGGAAAATAGCTACAGCTCAGGAAACAAGGAGTCAAGAGAGCACTGCAAGCAGTGCAAATCAGGAACAAGAAATAGCTGAAGCCCAGGAACAGGAACTAATAACCATAGCTCAGGAACTCTGGAAACAAGGTAGCACTGCAGGCAGTGCTAATTCAGGTACAAGGAATAGCTATAGCTCAGGAACTCAGGAAACAAGGTAGCACTGCAGGCAGTGCTAATTCAGGTACAAGAAATAGCTATAGCTCAGGAAACAAGGTAGCACTGCAAGCAGTGCTAATTCAGGTACAAGGAATAGCTATAGCTCAGGAACTCAGGAAACAAGGTAGCACTGCAAGCAGTGCTAATTCAGGTACAAGGAATAGCTATAGCTCAGTAACTCAGGAAACAAGGTAGCACTGCAGGCAGTGCTAATTCAGAGAAGGGAAACTGCTGCAGTTCAGGAACAAGGAATACTAAGGCTCAGGGGTCAAGGTAGCACTGTAAGCAGTGCTAATTCAGGAACAAGGAAAACAGCAGCAGGTCAGGAAAAAGGCAGAACTAAAGCTCAGGAAACACTGGAAACAATAGCAAAAGCTCAGGGAGCACTGGAAACAAGGATCGGTCTCACCGGTAAACAGCTACAATGACCAACCCTGGGCTGAAGGGAGCTGGGGCTTAAAAGAGCTCACAGTAATCACATGCAGCAGGTGTGAGCAGGCTAGCAGCAGCCAGCCACAGGTGAACTGAATTCCTTCACCCATCCTTGGCCTGCAGGGGGTGGAGACAAAGCAGTGAGCAGGGAATTCTGGGTAATGGAGTTTCAGGCATGAACAGGATGGCTTCCACAAAACCCGGCATGGATTGGGAATGGATGTCAATTCCCAAATAGTGTCTAAAGGGCTGGAAGTCAGTATGTACATGAAGGGGAGGGTCTGGAAGCATAGTTGAATACTGGAAAGCCCCACAATTCGGCCCCCTGGTGGTGGGCACGAGAGCACAGGGAGTGAATCGTGACAGCTATATTGCGCTATGAAGAGCAGTGAATTACATCATGTTCGAGGAAAGCCATATGGCTCCTGTTGAAACAAGAGAAAAAAAGATTAATGAAACTGGAATATAAACTGAAATAAGATTGAAACAAAAGTCGAACAAAGAAAAGCTTGAGTAATTTGAACGATGGACTTTTTGGGCTGTGCATCCTGGTGCTCATTCAGCCAGACCTGGCTGGAGCTTGTTTAAAGCTTCATAGCCTCTCATTTCTGCTCCCTGAAACTAAAAGGAAAGGAAGGACTACCCTGCTAGAATCTGGATCTGCACCCAAAGGTGTGCATTCTGAATGACTGCACCTGCTGCACAATCTAGTTCTACAGCCCTGTGGACTGTGCCTTGCTTCAAGAAGGATTAAGGAGTGGGCTCCCTGCAAGCTTTAACAGAGCCCACCTTCATCATCTCCACCAAGAGTCTCCATCCTGGGGAGCATCCAGTGGACTTAAGGATTTGGTCAGGTGCATTGTGGGTTGTAGTCCAGTCATCCCAAGGACCATCTAGGCAATTTAAGAGCTTTGGACTAGTGTTTTGGACACTTTGAACCTGCAAGGAGACCTTCAAGAAGCACCTCCTGAAGTTTGGAGAACTTATGTGAAAAAGCTCCATGAGATGACCGACCCCAAGAGTCAAGCTGACTACCTTCAAACCGTGACCCGGCCAGGATTTCAGGAACATCCCACTGAAAGCTCCAGAGCTCCAGACTTCCAGGATTTGACCAGGGCTGGTATGGAGAGAGCATGTGGAGTCAAAAGATGCTGTGGCTCGTCTACTCAACCGCAACACTGCAACAGGCATTCACAACAGTCTGATGAATAGTACCGGCAAATATTATCTATAAACATACAAATAATAAGGCCTTAATATTAGTTATATTTTTTGAGGTATTACCTCACAAAAGCTATTAATATCTCAACAAACCTATAGTTTGTGGTCAGTTGTTTTTAGAAAGTCCATAGAAGTTCCTTCAAAGTTTTGAAACCGAGTAGGATTCCAGCATCAAACCCACAAGCTAATTTGGACGGGGTAAGCTTCACCCAAATCCTTTCTAGCAGAGCCCAGCCAACAGAATGTAGAAGTTGAACCAAAACACTGGTTACCTTGTCTGCAAGCACGATGTTGCGACTGAGCTCCCGCATAGCGAAATCAGTTCTGTTAACGCATCTCTCCTTTTCTTCTTGTTTCTCCATCCAGGAGCGAGACTGATGCAGGACGTCCTTTGCGGTGAGGTCGAAGTGGAAGGAACAAGGGAGCTGGCAAGATAGAGTCCTAGAAGCAGAGAAACAGGTAAGTGGCAGACGAAGAGGCTAAGCGAAGGGGAGGAGTGTGGACGGTCTTTAAATAAGACTGCTTTAGAACGTTCATAAATGTCACATTCTAATTGTTTGTAAAAAGGAACAGGTGCAGATAATTAACTTGATGAGGCTGCTTTCTAGAATGTGCTTTAGAATGTTCACAAAGGTCGCTTTCTAATTGCTTATAGCAAGGAACCGGTGCAGATGATTAATTTGATGAGGGCTGTGTTCCGGAAGGTTCATGTTGAGGTCATCTATGCCAGTTGCTTGATGTTTATTCTGGTGGATTTTTGGATGTTGCTGTGGCGCCTGAAACCGGAACTCGCATATACGTTGGTAAAACATTTCAAAAAGCTATCAAGCCTTTTCAAACAAACCGGGAAACACCAGCTGCAGCTAGCTATTACCAACAGAATGTAATATGGTCAAAAGTCTAGGTACAAGACGTTTGTTCATTCATAAGTGTTGTGAGGAATGATATGAGTCATGCCAGTAAATTGTGATAGTCAAGAGAGGTGAGCTGTGGCAGGAATTCTGATATACTTATTTAAGGTATCAGTGTTTTTAAATGAGTTACACTCCTGTTTCCTAAGATAGGCCTGACTGCTCGTTGTCAGCTACCAAGGGTAGAGTAAGAGGCTAATTTACCCAGACCTCTAATGGACCCTATACCGTGTTAGTGGCCTTATAACTAGTGGCAGGTGCATAATTACCCCTACGTATAATCCACCTTCCAACATTTTAGAATAGGGATTCTTTGATTTATGGAACGCCCTGTATGGCAGTATTTGATTTTACTTGTTCCAACCATAACTTTACTATCAATTCCGTAATCTGATTTATGCATTTTTAACTAATTTTAAAAAAAGAGAAAGAACTTGCAGAACCTTTTAATGAAAATAAAACCCTTTCATCTATTCAAAACTCTCTTTGACTGAACTTAGAAATAGGGACTGACAATTTTTGTGATGTATAGCTCCTGATCTTCTCATACACAAAGGCAAAGGTCTCTCTAGGAGAAGTGAGAACAAACACTGAGTGAGAGTGAGGATCAACACGGTTTGGTGTGAGATAGAGATGCTAAAACGCTTTTATTTAAATTGATGTCCACTCCAGAACTTTAGTGCATTTTTAATTCAGAATTCCATTATTTGTGAAACAGGAGCTTTAGCAAGGTCATTCTGCAGAAGATTTTTTACCTCTGGGTGCGGTTTCTGAGCAATGCAGAAATTTTTCAAAAATCCTTTAATGTTGAGCTTTGTACCATAGAAGGCATGTAGCAAATTTGCACGCACACACATACACTTGTACAAAAAAATAAACTATCATCCCACAGATGCTGCACCAGCAAAGTGTGAACTCATTAAATGAATTCACCCATTTTAAGGTCCAATCAAAACTTACACTACTATAAATACTCAAGAAAAAACTTGCAAGCAAAGTTAATATATATCAAGGTTTATAGCATATATTATCATCAACGCACAAGAGGGCTTGCTGCATATCACAGACCAGGACAGCTGAGGGAGCTGCTTCTAACTGTTTCACACATCTTCCTTACAGCTTTAGAGGCTGGATCTGGAACCTCACCTACTAATTTAACTTCCTCTCCTTGCTTCTTAAATATTCCTTACTATTTGCTTTATTTCTTTGATTATCAGAATTAGGGCCAGATGTAGTAAAATACTGGTTGCAAAAAGTGGTCACAATTGACAGCCCAACTTTGTGATCAGTATCTAATTTTGCGAACCAATCTATGTACAAATAGGTTGGTTTGCAAAACAGTTAAGCTCAGGGGGTCGGCGAATTACCAATCTAATGAATATTCACTGGGCAGTCTTCAATTTGCAACCCCTGTGATTTTCTGCAATGATAGAGATTGTGGCCTGCAAGGGACCGCAATCAACCATCCCCAACATTGTATTTTAGATGTGAAAACTTTTCCATTTATAGCAGGACAATTCCCTTAAAGGAAATGGTACTGCTTTAAAAAAATAATTCAATTTTGAAAAACTTTACCAAGAACAGTCCTTGTGCGTACTTCCCAAGACGTTGCCACCCTGATTCCCAAAATGAAGAAGCACAAAGGGGGGGGCTCTTCCCATTTGCTAATCTACCAACCTAACTTGGGACTCAGTAAATGGTCAAAAGTTTATGTCCAGAATTACAATGGCAAACTTTTGATGCATACAGTACTGATTCGCATTGTGAAAGGAACACCCAAAAAACAATCCTCCCAAATTGTGAATCGATAATAATTTCTAACCCCATCTTGCAATTCGGAGAAACGTTTCGAAATTGCAAAAAGTGTTTAGTGATTAGGAAAAAGTGGTTAAGCAGTCAAAACCTTGAATTGTAGCAATTCGCCGGGTCCGCGACTCCTAAATCACGTAGTACATCCCGACATATGCTCCTAAACACTATGCAGTTTATGTTCAATAAATGAGCTCTGAATTGTATCCCTATTAAAAAACAAGCATTGGCAATGCATCGGTTTCGCATATGTGTTTAATAATGATCTAGAAATTGTTCCTTGAAACTTATTTAAGTGTGATATGTTTCAGAATATCATTTTTTTAATTAAACAAATAATGGCACGAAGAGGGTGCTGGCACCATGAGATGGGGAGGGCAAGACGCACTTTAGCACTAGTTAGCAGTGGTAAAGTGCAGAGTCCTAAGGCAAACAAAATCGAATTTTAGCAAACGGGAGAGAAGAAGGCAAAAAGTTTGGTGGTAGACCACACCAAAGGCTGTCAGATCTAACAGCACTGCACAGAAATAATGTACTACATGAAAAAAAATACAGTAATGCAACATCCTAGAAATAGCCAACACTCTTAGAGAATGCAAAATTAAGCCAATCATGAAACATAAAACAGGAACGAAATCGCTCACATGAATCAACTTAATGATTTTAACGTTCATTGTCCAGAAAGAGATCAGTGCTTTTTCCAGTAAAATTAAAGACATGAATATAGGGCCAGAAAGGAACCCATTTCAATGCCCATTTTAATTAAAACTGGGTTTTAGAGCCAGAGGGGCCCGGTCCACTTAAAGCCCGGGTACAGAGGACTGTCCCACCCGAAGAATGACAGGAGGCGTCAGAGCTATGATCTCAGAACAAGAACAGCAGGTAAAAGGGCCTGTCTCAGTTCAACAGTGGCAGTTGGCAGAAGCTCTTAGTCCTGTTATGCAAGTGAAATGCACGTCGCAGGGCCCCGCCCCCGCCTTTCGCATTCTAAGCCTAGCACTTCCAGCCCAACAGGTTACGAATATGCAATGAAAGGACAGAATGCAAACACCAAGTGCGCCGCACAATGACCAGAAAAATAGCGGCGTAGACGGCAAACAGACAACACTATCAGGAAACACAGACTGGTTCCGCGAGAGGGGTAGAGACTTGCACAGAGACCGAGAAACACGCCCACAAGTTAGACGAGTATAGAAAAAGGGTGAAAGGGGCACAATTGGAAACAAACAGATGCGTTGAAGACCATAGGAAACGACTCACCAAGAGGGGGACAGAGGCATGGCTTTAAATATAGTCCTAGAAAGAAACGACCAGAGACAGCAAACACATCATTTTGAGATGGAATGTGCTCTTGTCTGACTGGAGCAGCGGAGGATGACCGGTACAACAGGCGTCACTCCGGTGAATGAAGGAACAAGTGAAGGGCCGAAGGCGAATAAGTCCATGGTGAACAGCAGAAGTACGATCCATGGTTTAAAACTGCGTGCACACAAACTCATGGTAAACTAACTGAAATAAAAATGCACTGCAAAGGACTGTGGGGTGAACGGCCACAGGAAGCAGAGTCCCCAGTGAAGGATCATAAGGCAACACTGAAAATAAGAACAAGGCAATGTCCTGAGGGGCAACCATATTAAAGTCAGGCTGTCTGTGTGAGCACAAAGCTATTAATAATAACGAGCCAACAAAAAGAAGCGAGCCAACAGAAACAAATAAAGGACTACACATTAGCAAAGCCATGCACTCGGCTGAAAATAAACAAGCGCTGTGCATGGAAATCCTTAAAAAAAATAGTTGTATTGTCCACAATAGCAGATGGAAACAGTACTTTGCCGATGGGGAACTGATAAGAGAAGCACATGAGGAACAAGCATTGGTAAATGCAGGAAATGTGTGCTACAGCCAATAGAAATGGAGGAAAAGTAAGTGACAAGCACAGGAACCAATGAAAAGCAAGGAAAGCATGGAGGCGGGATGTAAACCCCTTTTAAGTTTTATATTAAATACAAAAGATTTCACAAACTGTGTAGGAGGATCCTAACAAGCATTTGCAATGCAACGGTCTCGCGTTTGGGACCTTATAAGTATTTAGCTATGCACCATATTATCCATGGGACCACCTGCACTCACTTTTTAGTTAAAGTCCATTGCTATCAAACACCCAGTCTTGTGAAGCAGTAACTCCGGCCGTCAGGCCAACCTATTTCCCACTTTTGCTACTATTGTCCACCTCCCACAAAACATTAGGCCAACCGTCTCTCCTGCTGAAGTCACTTCCCTACCACCATCACCACTTACTACTCCCACACTGCAGTGATATTTTTTTACAAATATAAAGGGCTTTTGTGCAGAGCACATCATGAACTCAGATATCTGAAGCTGTTCGCATGTGTGATAATTAAGAAAAAGAAGGATTGGCTAAATTACATTTTTGCCTCGGATCACACAATTTGTAAATAAGGAAGCCATGTTCTTTTTTAAATTTTTTTGTCATTTCGCATTGTACAGTTTGGCCACTATATAGGTATCTATTTCTGTCTACCATCTTCCATCAAAAGTCAATGTTTTGTTTTTAATTCTTGGGGCACAGATTAGAGCCACATTAAAGCTCATCATGTTTTGGGCTCGAGAGCCCAAGAATACCCCGAGCTGAGCCACAGCCTGCTGGAGCTTTCAGGTGCTTGCCCACAATTAGAGAGAACCGAAGAGGTAATGCGTTTCGCACAGTGCATACAAATTAAGAAAATATGTTTTAAAAAAAATACACGACAGATGAGAGGACAAGGTAGAACAAAATACGTGAAAAGGCGAAATAGCTTGAGTGGTACATTCAAGACAGAGTGGGACCTTGCAAACGAACACACGACTTACAACCCGCGCACACATGAGCAACCACACAAACAATTAAGTGCACACACACACACACACACACACACGAACACACGCCAGTTACTACCGAGCGCACATATAAACAACCATGAATAATCACGGTAAACAACTGGGCGCACTCTCTTACACACACGTATACACGCACGCGCACACATATACACACACCCCGCTGCAGGCCCCACACACACTTATATACAGAAACACTAACATAAACAAACAGACAAACGCACTCACCACTACAGGCCACATGATGGATGTGGAAACAAGTAGAATGGACACTGATCCTGTGATGGAAACGGGACCTGCTGGCATGAGCATGTGACAATGGAAGGAAGACAGATGGTGAGATGCGTTTGAGACTTTGATAAGTGCAGGTGGGCAGGACAGACCGAGAGAGTCCGTTCTAACTAAAAGGGACTCGGATCCCAGGGTGGACATTGTAGTTCGTGCTGGAGACAGCCAGTGGCAAGAGTTGATCACAGGAGAGGAGCCAGCTGGTAGTCTAACATAGGCTGGGGAATCTGCTTACCTTGGCTGGCTTTACTTACACCGGTGTCTCCAGAACTCAGCAGGATGAACAGTGTGAAGAAACCAGAGACGCCAAGAGCCCCAATAGCAGCCGCAGCAAAGCCCTCTCGCAGCAAAGACCTCTTTGAAGGTGGCGGTGCTGAGTAATTATCATAATGAGTGTGACGAGCTCCATGCCGGGTCACACGGCTCCTGGGAGCTGCCTGCGAGCGCTGGTGCTTTAGAATAGCACGGATGCGGACGGCCAGTGGCGTAACGAAACTTGAGGGGCCCCCCTGCAAAGCACATGGAGGGGGCACCCCCAGCGGCACGGCCCACAACCTACCACTTTGCCCCACCGACAAAAATAAGCAGTCACCTAAAGCTGTATTTTTAGCACTTATCTGTGCATACTTCGAACAGCAAATATAAATAGAAAGCACTTTTATTGTGTTCTAGGGCTGCCTGAATGATGAGATCCATGACTGATAATTAAAGAGAACAAAGACAGAAAAGTCACATTACAAATGAATACATACTTTTTTATTTATAACCCTATTTAGTGCCAAGACGAGGTCTTTCCAGGCTCTTTAAACACATGGCTGGCATTTTTCTTTTGGCAACCCTACTTTATATTCCTTTTCATGAAATGCATTCTCACACTACAGCAGTAAATGTAAATTTCAAATGCAAGGAATAGGCAGAGTGGGGGCCCAGGGGGTACTGGAACCAGAAAAAACTAAGCCTCGGTAACCAGTTTACAAAGGTATGTTGACTGTGCATCTCAGATAGAGCATACAGCTGACTATTGTGGTGCACTGTAGCACCCAACAACACTTTTCGATAATGTACATCACACGCAGACATGTAATAGCGCACACTGGGTAGAGCTTATATAGCACATAGCTCAGAAATACCGTATAGCTGGATGGCACGCAGCTCCTAAGAGCATTGTAAGTAGTTTAAAACACACGCAAGCATCAAACAGAACGCACTGGACAGACCCTGCATACACCCCACATAGCGCAGATATACTATACAGCTGGCTGCAATGTGGCCCCGAAGAGCACTTTTCAATAGCATGGAACACACACAACCGTCCAACACAACACATTAAATAGAACATTTTGCTTACATCTAACTAAGCACATACATGGCATTTGGGCCGTGGGCCATATTTTCCATAGAATGCAGTATATAAACATAAATAACGTAACATAACATAACATGTAATTGCTGCGCCTATAGTACTGTAGCTCTATCTATAACTTGGTCATCAGAATGTGCTACAACAAAGACGATGATGCTGAGCTGGTAAACAGGCGAGAGGGCCAACCCATCTTCACTATTGAGAGGCTCAGAAGCGCACCATTTAATTTATGAGGCAGGCCGCCTAGCCGAAGGACTGATGTGAGGCAACTTGTGCACCCATGCTGCAGCTGCGCGCTACAACTACTCCGCTGATGGCCCGAACTCTAAATCACTCTACTCTATGCCACTGCACTCTACTCCACTGCAGTCTACTCTGCACCACTTCGCACCACACTAATCTGCGTCACTCTACTCTACACCACTGCACCAATGCACTCTGTGTCAATGCAGTCTATACCACTTTACTCAAAACCAATCCACTCTATGCCAATCTACTCTGCACCACTGTACTTAATGCCACTTCAGTCTAGGCCACTTTACTCCACTCTGCAACACTCCACTCTTTGACACTCTTCTCCACTCTATGACACTACCTGCGCCATTACACTCTACGCACTGCAGTCTACTCTGCACCACTCCACTCTGTTCTGCACCACTCTACACCACTCTACGCCACTTCACTGTAAATTACTCAAAATCAATGCACTTTAAGCCACTGCACTCTAGGCCAGTCTACTCTTCACCACTGTACTTTATGCCACTTCATTCTAGGCCACTCTAATCCACTCTACAACACTCCACTCTATGATGCTCTAATCCACTCTATGCCACTCTGCGACACTACTCCGCTCTACGACACTCTATGTTACTCCCTCTACGCCACTTCATGCCATTTTACTCCACTATATTCTACACTACACTCCAGTCCAGTCTACTCCACTACTCTACGCCACTACACTCTATGCCACTCTACTCTACGACACTACTCCACTCTATGCCATTTCATTCTACTACACTACTCCTCTCTATGCCACTCTACAACAATCTACTCCGCTCTACACCACTCTATAACACTGTACTCCACTCTACGCAACACACTCTATGCCACTCCACTCTGCTCTACACCACTCCACAACACTCAATGCCACTCCTCTCTATGACACTCTGCTTCACTCTACAATACTCAACTATATGACACTCTAATACACTACACCCTTCCAATCTACGACACTCTACTACCTCCATGACAAACCACAACACTATGCCAGTCCACCCTATGCAACTCCATGACACTCCACTCAACTCTACACCACTCCATGACTCTACGGCACTCCATAACAGCCCACTCTACTCCACGACACTGTGCTTTACGACACTCCAACAGAAAAGCAACTTGCGCCTTGTCTGTCTAAATGCCCCTCCCATGCTGTGTAGCAAATGGGGAAGGGTCAAATGTGAACATTAATCCTACCCAGATAATCTAATTAATCGAATCACTGGCGTAGTGATTTCTCATCAGCCAGAGCTGTCACCCCATTACCATTGGTGTACTCAAAGGGTATGCTATGTGTTTCTAAATTATCCCTACTGAATAAATATAAGCAACTTATAATGAGCCCTCAAATGTCCATTCGCCTGTGAAAAACGAAATATCGAATCCAATGCTTAATTTGAGCCTGGGGTTTCCGGTGCTCAGCACCAGAACAAAATTGTCAGCACCTGCACGTATGACCGCCTGCCCCATGGCAGAGCAGGTGGCTGAAATAGGGATGACAACAACAGCAGCCGGCCATTAATTCAATATATGTTAACAATGATTAATAACTGCCACGCAAGCCATTCTTCGAGCTTTGGGGGCCGGGAATAGTATGAATTGTAATACCTGCAAAAGTGTGAGGGTTAGTAGTTGTCTTGGTACTGTCATTGGCAGCAACAATGGATAGTTTAAGTTGCAGTAGCCTTCTGGCAAGGGCCCTGTCACCTAATTGTTCACAAATTAGGCACTGCATGTGAACCTTAACTATACGGGGGCCAGATGAGACCAAGCAGTACAGGAAGGCATATGCCTGAAAACACACACTGCGCTGTACCCACATTTAGGGAAAAAAGGCCACCTCGCACATTATAACTTCTTCATGATACTAAATAGTACCTGTAAACAAGTTCGTATTGCTTTATTCGTAGAATGACTTCCTGCTCTTCGTGTCCTCTAATTACTAATCAGGGATAATTGACGCAGATGTAGAAGCCCTGTAAAAATGCTTTCCATTTGTATTTGCTGTTTGAAGTATGTGCCAATAATGCGGTGTTACTTCTCAAAGCGTTTAACTTTGTCGGGGGTGTAGACGCATGAGCTCCCTCCAAGTAAGCTATCAGCCACGGAAAAACGTCTCGCCAGCCACAGGAAAACGCCTCGCAATGCGTTTCCTTTTAACTTCCTTATTTCCTCACCAAAACCCTCTCTCGCAATGAAAAACATTTAAAACCTGGTGAAGATTATTCCTTCACCAAACTACGAGCGCAGCCATGAGTTTCTATGCTGTGGCCGAGCTTACATCGGTTTTAATCCGAGAACAGAAGACAATCTAAAGGCGCGCTAGTGGCAGCCAGCAGGTAATGATCATGCCCGAACACAAACAATAAAAACAAGATAACATTGCATTATAGACAAAAGGGAAAACCTTTTAAACCAATGAAATTATGGGTTGGGCAATTACCCATGACCGGCAAGGTTAGCATTGGCAATAATTAAATTAAGGCCGCACCAGTCCGTCCTGGGCCGCACGGTCCCTCTCAGCCGCCTCACACCTCAAGCGCATTTTAAATTGCGCAAAGTGGCATGAGAATGACCAGCCCCACCATAGTATGCTCCACCCTAAGGGTGAAGACCGCGCAGACGCGGACGCGCACCAGCCGCCCCCAGTGGAAATCGCACATCTAATTGTCACTGTTTCCTGAATTATGCGCCGGCAATTTTTGCAAAGTGCCGTGCTAAAATACAGTATAAACAAAGCTGCCAAGTTTTCAGATTGCTTATGTGTGACATTTTCATAATTTTAGTGAAATTATGAGTGACATTCAACGACTATGAGTGACACTTTCTCGCGAGCAAAATCAGGCAATGAAGACGAGGGAAACATAAGTATCAGCAATTACACCCATTTGAGCAGCGAGAAACTCTAAAATCTTAAAATTGATGCAAAGCACCAGTGCACAACATAGTTTTCTTGAAGTTTGTGGTTCTTATTTATACAACAGCACACATTCCTTTCTGAGGCACTGCACAATGTTCAGCCTCTTCATTTCTGATGCGTACAGTGTCATAGCTGCTAAGTTTTGCGATTGCTTATGTGTAACATTTCAATGGTTTCAATATACTTATGAGTAACATTCAGCTGCCAAATGTGTGACACTTAGAGTGACACTTTCTCTCCATTAAAACCATGGAATGAAATGCATTGAAAGAGCTAAATATCAGAAATTACAATATTTTGAAGAATGAGAAGCTCTAAAGATATCTTGAAACTAATAGAAAACTCCTGAAATGAAATCTCACTAACCTACAACCTCTTTATAAGATGACCATACTGTAAAACAACTGCGGCAAAGCCTTTCATGGCAATGAGGACACATTAGAAGGAAGTTTGCAGGGGCCTGTGAGCCACTAGCTTAGCCTGACAAGACATCAATAGTGGATCAACACTATGTAGCAGGCACCAAGTAAATTTTGGAGGCCAGTCCGTCTGAAAATATACTGAGATTAAGAAAAGCATGCCTCGGGCTCTCAGTACAATATGGCTAAAAAATGGAATGGTGGCGTAGTAGGGTAATATAGGATGAAGAGCTGCAGGCAGTCCAGTCCTGAGCTATCAGAGAGCTCACTTGTGTCTGTCAGTCAGACTGGAAAAGAAACACCCCCCACTCCAGGGCGTCACTGGGACAGAAAATAAACCTGGGTAGCAGACTAAAAGTGCCCCCCCATTTAGCAAACTAGAAAATTAAAATTGGCCCACATTTGCAAATCAAAGCAGTTTTGAACACGCTCTATAGTTTTTTGCAATGTATAGAAAAGACTGCATGCATCAAGGTTTGCTGCAAGTAATCTTTGTTACATTATGAGGGAAATCAACAGTAATACCTGGTGCACTAGCCACAAACAGCCAAATGAAATTAGCCCACACACTGACTGGTCATATGATCTATCCTTCGGGGCCTGGCAGATGGTGCCTCAAGGAAAAAGAAAGCTGCTGCCCGCTAACTCCACTGATTTCCAAGATAGAGACTCCCTCATTTAAGCTGCGGGCAACGTTTGGTAATTATATGAGGGAGATAAACAATAAAACCTGACGCTGCACAGCAGACCTAATAGGCCCTGAAACAGTCAAAGAAAGTCAGCGCATATGAGGACCTGTGACAGTAACATGCATACTTTGGGAAAGCACTGCACTTGCAACAGGCACACCAAAAATAACAAATGGTGCAGCCAAAAGCCAACACTATAAAATGTTCCTTCCAAGAAAACCTCCTCCCCTCTTTTAATTGTGTGCCGCCTCTTGAGCGCATGTGAATCAGCGCACTGAATGTAGACTTGGTTCCATGCACCCAAAAGACGGCCCAGTTAATCCGAATCACTTTTGCAGATATGTGGCCTATACAATTATGCATCCCTCAGAATCGGCTGTTAATATTGGTGCAGAAAAAACTATGCTCCATTTCAACATCGCTTTTCTAAAACACAGACTTATTTCCTAGCCAAGTGGATTCTCTGCACACTACGTGATTATTCCCTGCCAGACACTTGGCAAGATACGTAATTGTGCCTAACTAACATGAGGCTTAACTAAAAATGACATTGCCATGAAGTAAGTGGTAAATGAGACAATAGCTGCAGCCCTCTGGCACTACGATACAAGCCAGCAGGAGGTGTGAACTGCTTGGCTCATGCGTTCACACTATAGATAAAATACCATTAAATCTAAGATGACTGAAGCTCACCTGACCTTGATGGGCCGAGTCTTCCGGAGATAGGCTTTGTTCGTGTGCCAGCTATTCCACATGAATGTGGCTGGCATCCTTCTCTGAGCACACCCCTTTGAAGGGTGGCTGACTGTCTGGCAGCGTGGTTGCTGGCCTTAGTATTTCACAAGCCCTGTGGCTGTGCATGAGTGTCCTCGAAACCGTCCGTTTAATTTGCCTTTGCAGCATAATAGTTTCCCTGCTGCCTCAACATGTGATCATTTTTGTCCCCTATGCCAGACAGTGCTTGTTCCGCTGCTCCGATTATTTGGTTTTTTTCCCTGGTGCCCGTGGCACGGCATTTGTGCTTACCGTGCAAACAGGAGTTTACCCGCAGCCCTTACCAGTAACCAGAGGCACTATGCCACTGAATGTTTTCCTTGTCCCGCACCACTGCTTGTTTTTCCTGTCGGCTGTTTTTTCCCCTGCCTGTGTCAGTGCTTGCCTACCTGCCCCCTTGCTTGTATTTCTGCTCCCTGCGCTTGTTTGTCGCTCGGAGGAATTGGTGGAAAGGTCGTTCGAAACTCGCAAAACACGCCAGCCCAGAGAGAGCCTCGGATTATCTGCCTGGTAACAGGGTACACACCAGAGGCCAGGGAAAGGGAGGGGGCGTACATCCAGGATCAGTCAGAATCGGCACAAAGTGGGGCTGGGGTGATTGTCGGGTAAGAGGACCATCAAAGAGGGAGTGATTACACCTATCTTAGAACAATAGCACAACCCAGGCCATGAGCACAGAACCGAGAAACCGTCCGTTTAATTTGCCTTTGCAGCATAATAGTAGCAGCTGCAGCGGCTCCACGGGCAGGTGGACATCGGTCTCCAGAGTGACTGCTAGACCAACGGCCTCGATGAGGAGCCTCCAAGTAGCCTGGTCCGGTCAGTCACAGCTGGGCACCATGATGAGAGGCACAGGCGGCGGTGCGAGTATTGGCGGCTTCAAAAACGAAACTTTCAAACATAACTTCCGCCCGCTCGCACCGCCCAGGTTATGACTTAATTTTCTGGCTCGGGCAGAAAATGAACAATGTTGCAAACGTCCCAGTGAGAGCACAGCTGAGCCAGCCTGGCCGGTCGGAGCGACCGGAACCACCTCCTGGCAGATGATAATGTATATTAAACACCAGAGCAGTGCAGTAGTTGCACTGCATAGTTAAGTAAGTGGTTGGGCTGCGCGGCTGCGAAGGGGGCCCCTGGAGCGCGGGGGCCCCCCCGCACCGCGGGGTCTGCGGGGGCCTGTGTTACGCCCCTGCAGACAGCGGAGGCGGCACGGCTCCCGTGCTGCTGTCCTCAAGAACTGTGTTATTGCTGGACTGTCTCTCCAGTCTCCGGAGATGAGAACCCTTCTGCCTGCTCTCAGTTGAAAAAAGAGAACAGAGATATAAAGTGAAACTAATCAAATAAAAGTACACAGCAGAACGGCTTGGCCGTAACAAGACTTCCGGAGCAACCAAGGGTTTTTTTCCCGGTGCACCCCAGGGACGTCACTTCCGGGATGCCTGCGCACTATTTTAAAACAAGCATTTGCAATGCAATACGACTCGCATTTACGCAAGACGTATTGCATTAAAAATGGGAGTGCGGGCGTGAAAAAAGGCCAGAACGGGGGTGGGGGGTGAGGGGATGGCGAAAAACCACGGACTGCGTGAAGGGGTGGGGGGGGGCACAGGAAAAAAAAATAATGTTCAGTAAAGGGGCCAATAGTTTCGGATGTGCACAAATTACGCTATGGACGTTAGGAGGAGGGACTAACAAGGGAGAATCCAATCAGAAGGCACCATTTAGGATGGAAGCCAAACAAAAAGATGGGCGGAGAGTGGGTGGAGCTTACGCAAAGCTTCCCTGCTAAAGTATATACCATATGCCTCGCAAAGCGAGCAGCGCATGCGCTGCAATGCTAGGCGAGACCTAAAAAGGGTATCTCTGTGTACACTGCTAAAAGACAAACTACAAAATGAATACCTATTGATTGTAGTGTATAGATATTTGAACTGATCTCAGGAGTAGTAGCACTGTACACTGAAAACGTTATTATGAGAAGCCTACGCTTTATGTGCTGTACACGGAACAGTATTGCAGGCCTCAAATTAAGATTACAAAACAAACAAATCTTCGAAATATATATTGCATGTATCACATCACACATACTTATGCTGCCCTACATATATTTATATTCTGAGAGTCAAAGGTGGAGTGATTTCACAAACTACCACATGTTAGGTCAAAAAGTGTATTTAGAACCCAATACTCCAAAACAGAGGCTGAGTAATTAAGGGTATCATTTAGAATGAGGGGGGGCAGCCTGCCAGACTTGCAGTGCGGGTCTGCCCACTTCATTTATAGGACTGCACCATGTGGGTGGTATCATTTTCTAAAAGTGCTTTCACTGTTTGAATGCCAGGCAGGCCACTATGTTGCTTGAGTCTACTCAGCATTTTATTTTATTTCACAGAGACAACCCCAAAAAACTGGGGAGTTGTTTCTGCATTTGCATGTTTCACTAGATTATACCTCCAATTCAATAATTTGCTTGGTGATATTATTAGAACTAAATCTCATATACTTTGCACTTATCTTTTCATTGGTTTACATTTTTCCAGGACCTGCGCAGGATTCCTGAGGCAATGCAATGACCTTGGAAAATATGCTTCACCTGATCAGCTTATCACCACCTCCTGCACTTCTCCAGATTTCCAGAAGAATGAAGGGCTGGACTGTAAAGCAAAACCAGCCCTGGCAAATATGTTCAAATCAGCCCCATACGGTAGCATGCCAGAACACTTGTCAAGTGAGCCTGACCCACTCCAGTGTATGTAGGATAGGGGGCTCTTCCCCAATCAAAGTTTCTGAAATAATTGATGTGAACGCACTTTAGAATTGTATATTTCACCCTGGTGTGAAACTCAACCTTTCTTTAGGTGTCTAAATGTTCACTATAATTTGTGAGCCTATGCATGAGCTTCTTTCCACTTCCTGAGCCCATATTCCAAATTGTGCATGTGCTGAATGAGTCGTGGCACGTTGGACAGAGGGACTTACCCTCGCTTTTGTCCTAATAAAGATCCCATGTGAAATGGTTGTTGGGAGGGATCGAAACAGTTACAAACTATTGTGTAGGCCTGAGATTAACAGAGAATATGTAAGGAGCCCTAAGAGTGAAGAGGACCTTGCTTCTGTGAATACCAATTATCTATAGCCACAACACATTTAATGTTCTATTCACTTCTTCACTATTCGCTTGCACTGCGCTGTTTCTTCACTTGATAGAACATAGATATGCATATATTGTGCATTGCTGTGAAAAAATAAAAATAATTCCCTTGTTTGCTATATGCGTTGACTGTGGATATTCGCAAATTAGGTTTCATTACTTTTACTGTACATTGGTTTTAAGATGTGCACATTCTGCCTCACGTAAGCAATTATTGCTACTTGCAAAGTGATTCCGAAGGAATAACTCTGTGCTACACATTCAACTCTAGAAGCAGCTCCCTAGCTTCCAGCTTACTGGGACATGCCAGAGTGACAGAACGTCCAAGCCGGTCATGGGGGAATGCATGCACTCTACTAACCCTCTTTTATGATTAAGTAATGGAATACAGGCAAAAACTTTGAATTTTTTCCTGCTTGTAATTCGAAAGTTAACTACAACAAGCATTTGCAATGCAATAGGTCTCACATTACTGAATGTTGAGCTATTGGTGTTGCAAATAATAATGCAACCCCAATAGCTCACACTTTTAGTAATGCGACACCTATTGCATTGCACATGCTTGTTTGCTAGTTGTGAACTGGCTGTAAGTGTCCGCAATAAACGGAAACCCAGCTGGATACAGCTACATCATTTTACAGACTCATTAGACCATTGGAGTAAACAAATATACAGCTGTGAATGCAGCATGCAGCTGGAAATTAAACTCTTGTCAACAGACCCTTTTTCTTAAAAAAGCAAAGATGTACCTCAGAGCATGTTACTAAGGGTATTTTGCTCTAAGTGTGCACTGCTCCGGCAGGGAGGGCTCAGGCAGATGGCACGGGAGGGGCAGGAATGTCAGATACTCACAGGCGGAGATAACTTCACTTGTTGCTCCTTTCAAACAAGGGAGCTGAGGCAGGAGGGCTTCTCGGGGTGGAGAGGAGGGGCGGGCAAACCTGAAAGGTGGCCTTTGGCTAACATGCTTTTTCACAAAAAAAGCAAGACAATCTCCTTCTCCATTAAATAACTTCTGGATGCCTCCAAGAATCACCCAAAAGCGTTTCAAAGTGATCAAAGACCAAACAACTCCACTTCCTGGGCAATGATGCCCCATGCTCAAGAAGAAGTGAAAATGCTTCCTGAATTTCTCCAAAATATGTAGGCTCAGATAACTGCATTAACCTTCAATTATTTGTCTTTGAAACATTTATAAAAAATTGCAATAAAAACAGGAAGTTTAATTAGATGCAGTTAAATTCCCAGTGATTTTGACGGGCTGATCCCACGGAGGAAAGATATGTTTTCAATCACAACTGCACCATTTAGAAATGCCATTCCCACTTGTAATTCTATCACAGAAGGCGAAGTGCTAGCACCATATTTTAGAGAAAGAGAACGTAAATACAAATGCCTTTTATTTAAAAACAATAGCGATTAAATTATTTAACAATACATAATGCAAATATGCGTGTATTTTTTAAAATTAAATTACTAAAGGGCCATCATGTGAACCATGCCACAATCATTTTAAAACCCAAGCTGAAATAATTTACAAAGGAACATTCTAGAATGTCTATTGTAGGAGATTGAAAGCAATGCTCGACTTGTTAAAATATTTCTTTTTCTTTCCATTGGAGGGCCCCTTTAAATTGCCAATTTGTAATATAGTTATACAAAAAAAACAATGCAGGTGTTTTAGAACTGAGTAACTAATTCCCTAATATTCCCAGCACTGTAGCATAGGTGTAATGTAAAAAAATATAATTTGGGTAGAATCTTGAAATAAGCCCTAAACGCTAGCGATCAACACACACACACACACGGGGAAAGCACGAATAAAAGAAACTGCCCTCTGTAAAGAGGAAACTGTCACCAGGAAACATGGTTTGGGGAGAAAGTATGACTTAACGGCTAAGCCGGCGACCTTTGAAGCAGGGGAACCAAGTTCAAGTCTGGCAGTAGACTCGAACATCCAGTGATTCTGCACAAATAACTTAATCTCCTCGTGCCTAAAAATGAATATGTCCCTCTGTAATACAACTGGTGCTCGTGTGACGTGCGCCAATACCTTCGGGTCAATTTTGCGCTATATAAAACTGCAAAACAAATAATTACAAACATCTCCCATGAGCCTCCTACTCAGTGCTGCTACAGCATAAGACCGTGACCGTTAACAGCTGCGGCCAGAAGGCACCAGTGAAACAACCCTGAGTAAAATGTCTCAGCCTGTTTGGAAGCATACTAAAATGTGCGGAGGGAGAAGCAGAGAAAGCGGGCAAAGACAACCTCTGTTAAAAACACAGCACCTCGCAGGAGCAAAATGTATCAATGCCTCGGAGAGTTCCGTTTACCGAGAGTGGATGTCAGTGGTAATTGCATTCGTAAATAGAAATGCCTCTTTGTTTATTGCAGAGAGTGCGTGTCTTTTCACTTCTTTGATAATATCAGCTTCTGGAGTACTGGAGGAGCTGGGAGGTGAGGGGGGTCACTCATAGCTGTGCCTGGCACTAGAGGGGCTTCACGCATGGCTGGGGAATGAGCTCATCATGGTTTCAAAATTCCTGGATCAAGCTGGGCTCCAGCATGGTCTGGTACGGGTGGCTTCTCACTTGTGAGTGTCTGTCGCATTTCCCTGATCCGGAACTCCAAATGACTCGCTGGCGTGAAACGGTGACGCGGTGGAAGCGTCCTGTTTCCCCCCTGAACTACATTTCCCATAATTCCACCGGCCATAGTTGCGCGCGTGCAGTGATGACGCGCCTACCCGGAAGCCTCTTAATCCGGGCTTTGGCATCAGTACATTGCTGCGTATTCTGGGGAAAGCAGACGTCGGAGAGGGACCATGGAACCTCGAAGAGAAAACCTTGGTTTGAAGTCGCACGCTTCAAGGGCGGTAAGGGAGACGCTGTCACCATTCGTGAGCGTGTAATATCTGTTGCACGTAACAAGCAAGTCTGGAGTTTTGAGCTCATATTGTGAACCATACACCCAGGTGGGGTGCACAAAAGCCTGACACTTAAACCTCCGAAGATTCTAGGGTGTGTGTGTGTACTTTCTGTTACCTATTGATTAAGCTAATTACGTGACTCTAAAGTGGAAATACCACTCGTGATATATGCTGTGAGTAAACAGCCAACTTCGTGTTAGGCATGAGATGTTAATGCCGATACAGATTATTCATTTTATGACTGATATATCTTCATGAAGGCTTCATGTGGTTCTTTTAATTTTTTTCCTAGCAGGGGATTGTGGTGTGTGTCGTGTACTCAATCCCCCCTATGACGCAAGTTCCTTCAACATTGTGGTGGGTAACGTGTGACGTGAATGGAAGCGTGTGTGTGGTGCTTTCCCAGGGTGTGTTTCACTACTGATGGAATGGTGTTTTCTTTTTACATTTAAAGAGCCTTCCGCCGATAAGATATCTTCAACAAAGATTGTTCACAAGATTGCAAGTTCTTTTTCTTTACAGGTAGTTATAGCTGTTAGCATATGTTTGTGCATCAGAGTATTTGATATTGGAGTTAGAATGCTCCTCTAATTGTGGTTTTTGTGCTGTAGGTCTCCTTCCCCGCTGTCCCCATCCTTTCCTTCTCTCGCTTAATCATTCCTACCCTCTGCGCTGTTATAGCATCAGAGAGTGGAGCGATTGAGAGGTGGACCCATTTGAGCAACACGCCGATCCTGGGAGTTTGGAATAAAACCTTGACAGAATACGCAGCCCAAGAATTTATTCGCTCCCGATCGGTGTTGAGTTGATGATGGCCGCCTTAGAGGATGTAATGGCCGCCTTGGTTATAGTCCAGCAGGAATTGACTGCTTCTAGGGCAGAGACTGCGGCCTTACAAGACCGCATTGATAAATTGCAGAGAAATCCATTTGAAGTGAGCACAGGAAAAGGGTTTGGTGGTGCTTCTTGGCCTTCGGGTACTTTCGCTGGAGCAGCATCACCGGTGTCGGTGGAAATCCCCACACCTATACCATTGGCGGCCCGGAAAGGTTTACAGGTGATGAGAATAAGGTGCAGGTATTCATGACGCAGGTGTTGTTGCATTCTACATGCAAACCCCGGGCGTTTCCTACTAACCAAGCCAGAGTAGCCTTCCTCATTTCATATTTGGCTGGAGAGGCAGCTTTGTGGGCGGTTCCCTTGGTACGCAATGACGATCCTCTTTTGTGCAATTGGGATGAATTCAGAAAGGAGTTCGAGAATATCTTTGATAGACGAGCCCATAGTCTCTCAGCCGATAGGGAATTATTGGAATTAAGACAAGGCAACAAAGATTTAATAGTATATTTAAATACTTTTCAGCGTCTAATCTCAGAGACTAGATGGCCTGAGGAGAAGAGAGTCGCTTTGTTTCATCAGGGATTACGAGATGAGCTCAAGGATGTGAAAGCACAAGTAGATCCACAGCCAGCCACATGTACTGATCTGATTAATTTGGCCTTGAGGTTAGACAGCAGGATAAATGATCGTAGGACCTCGGTTTCCTAAACCTAGTACGGCAGGTGTGCCAGAACCCCTGGAGATAGGAACAGTCAGGGCTTCCTTATCACAGGAGGAACAAGAGCAAAGGCGTAAAAATGGGCTATGTTTGTACAGTGGCAAGAAAGGCCATTATGTCAGGGATTGCTTGGCTAAGCCCAAGAATAAACCAGGGTTGGGTAATGTGGGTACACCCATGCTTCCAAAATCGGAAAACTAGAAGGCTCAAAGGTAACAGGAGGGGGCTTTTTGAGCGGATTAGTAATCCCTTCAACACAGGAAACAAAGGTGCTCAGGTCTGAACATTTTAGGATCACCATCCAGATACAATTAAAAGATGGGTGGAGAGAGCTGGAAGCCATGATAGACTCGGGGGCAACCGGTTTGTTTATGGATGAGGATATAGCTGCTGACTTACAGTTGTCATTAGTTAAGAAAGATGCGCCTGAGACTGTTTTTGCCATAGATGGGAGGGAGTTGACAACGGGACCAGTCAGTCTCTCCACAAGTATACTAGAAGTATGCAGTGCACCTCACCATTTTGAATCATTAAGCTTCAATATAATACGGGCCCCACAGTACGGCATCATTTTGGGATTACCCTGGTTGATAAAGCACAATCCTTCCATTGATTGGGTTACCAAGACCGTTCTTTTCGACAGTCAGTGGTGTAAGGAACATTGCGGCCAGGGTCACAGTGTTCTACCGGTACATGCCTTAGCCTCCATACTTCACATAGCTACCACAGCAGAGCAAGATACTACATTACCCGAAGAATACGAACAATATTGGGATGTATTCAATGAAAAACAAACCAATGTGTCACCCCCTCATAGGTCTTATGACTGCCAGACAGACCTAGTACCAGGAGCCGTAGTGCCATGTAGCAGAATCTATGCTCTTACTGACTCGGAAAATGAGCATCTGAAGACATATTTGGATCAGTATCTGGCGAATGGTTTTATAAGACCATCTAAGTCTCCTGCAGCCTCCCCTTTGTTTTTCATACCGAAAGCAAATGGGGAAAAACGCGTGTGCATAGATTTTAGGGCTTTGAACCACATTACCATTAAGAACAGGTATCCGTTACCTTTAATCCCCGTTCTGTTAGACCAGGTGAAATCTGCTCAAATCTACACACGTTTGGACTTGAAAGGGGCTCATCACCTGGTCCGGGTGAGAAAGGGAGATGAATGGAAAACAGCATTTCACACTCGTTTTGGATTGTTGGAGTATACGGTGATGCCTTTCGGGCTGTGCAATGCTCCCGCAGCTTTTAAATTTTTCTTGAACGAAGTGTTGCAGGAGTATCTGGACTTGTTTACAGTGGTATATATAGACGATATTTTGATATATTCCAATTCGGTGGGTCAGCATTTTCAACATGTTTGTTTGGTCCTGCAAGCCTTGCGCAACAATGGATTATTTTGCAAACTAAGTAAGTGCGAATTCCATGTCCAGAGGGTGGAATTCTTGGGAGTGATCATCTCACCTAAAGGATTGGAAATGTCTGATCGTAAAATAAAAGCTGTAAAGGATTGGCCACAACCGGTCAATGTGAGGGAGGTCCAATGTTTCCTGGTCTTTGCTAATTTTTATTGAAGAGTTATACCCCAGTTTTCGAGGGTGGTAACCCCTATAACTAGGTTATTAAGGAAAAATACTCCATTTGAATGGACTGAAGATACTGAAGCCTCCTTTTCTCAATTGAAAGGAGCCTTTACATCAGCCCCTGTTTTGGCCCACCCAGATCCTGAGAAGCCATTTGTAGTGGAAGCCGATGCTTCAGATATGGCTGTGGGGGCGATTTTGTCTCAAAGGAATGAGAAAACAGGCCAGCTTCATCCCACAGCTTACATGTCCTGCAAATTAAATGATGCAGAAATATGGTACACCATTGCTGAAAAGGAGTTATTGGCCATCAAGGATGCTTTCACTACTTGGAGACACCATTTAATTGGGCCAAAGCATGTGGTCACAGTATATACCGACCATCGAAATCTACAATTTATGATGTCAGCACGTATGCTGTCCCCTAGGCAAACGCGTTGGATGCTTTTTTTCTCCGAATTCGATTACATCGTCACCTGCAGACCTGGTGCGGAGAATGGGAAAGCAGATGCTCTCACCAGACAAGAAACTGCTTGTAGCCTGGTGAATAAACAACCTCTTTCTAGATTAGCACCTGATCAAGTCATAGGTGTTGTGCACTCTGAACAGTTTATGAACTCTGTGGCTCGTGCAAGTACAACACCTACATGGAGGAAATGGCTCAGGGAGCATCCTCAATGGAAAATGCGACAAGGGGTGCCTATTAGACAAAAGCAGATGTTGATCCCTACGAAAGTATTACAAGAGAGACTGTTCCACTGGTGTCATACAGTTCCCAGTGCAGGACACAATGGCATAGATAAAACACAAGACAGAATTCTTAGATACTTTTGGTGGCCTTCAGTAAAAACAGATGTGGTACAACACGTAAAGAAATGCGAAATATGTGCAAAAGCAAAATCCGATCATAGCAAGACACAAGGTTTGTTACAACCCTTACCCACACCCACAGTTTCATGGAATACTATATCTGTAGACTTTATAGTGGGGTTACCTAAAGATCAAGGTCACACTGTAATACTGGTTGTGGTTGACAGTCTTACAAAGATGGGACATTTTATCGCATGCAAGACTTTACCTACTTCTTGTCAATTAGCCAAAATACTTCCGAGTCACATAGTACGATTACATGGTGTGCCATCCACTATCTTGTCCGATCATGGATCCCAATCCACTGCTCATTTCTGGAAGGTGTGGTGTGATGCTTTGCAGATAAAATCCGCAAAATCCACAAGTTTCCATCCACAAACGGATGGTCAGACTGAGCATCTGACTCAAACGTTAAAACAATATCTACGTTGCTATGTGAAAGATAATACTGATGAATGGGTGGACCTCTTGTGGGTAGCAGAGACAGCATACAACAGTGCGAGCCATCAATCCACCAAACACACCCCTTTTTATAGCAACTATGGGTTTCATCCTCGATTTCTGCCCTTGATCCACCCAGGGATGGATCATAAAATACCTGAAGTACACGACAGGGTGAGACAAATACAACTTACCATTAAAAAGACGCAACTGAATCTTCAAAAAACTAAAACACGCTACAAAAAACACGCAGACGTACACTGTAGGGAAAATCCCCCGTACAAACCAGGAGATGTGGTGTGGTTATCCACAAGGAATATCAGGTTTCGCAGGTACAGCATCTTCAACCCTCGCTATATGGGACCCTACGCGGTGAAAAAATTGATCAATCCTGTTTCTGTACTTTTAGCGCTGCAAAAACCATGCGAATACACCCTGTGTTCCATGTCTCCTTGCTAAAACCCTCCTACATACCAGTAAAGAAAAGGCCTCCTCCCGTATGGGTGGACGGTGAACCTGAATACGAGGTATCAAAGATCTTGGACTCAAAAATGAGGGGTTCTTCCTTGTGGTATTTGATATCATGGAAGGGATATAGCATGGAGGAGAATTCATGGGAGCCAGCGAGGAGTGTTCATGCGCCCAGGTAGATACAAAAGTTCCATGAGAGGTTTCCCGGTAAACCGTGTCTTCATCGGCCCCTTCGGGGAGGGGGATGTACTGTCGCATTTCCCTGATCCAGAACTCCAAATGACTCGCTGGCGTGAAACGGTGACGCAGTGGAAGCGTCCCTTTTCCCCCCTGAACTACATTTCCCATGATTCCACTGGCCATAGTCGCACGCATGCAGTGATGACGCGCCTACCCGGAAGCCTCTTAATCCGGGCTTTGGCATCAGCACATTGCTGCGTATTCTGGGGAAAGCAGACGTCGGAGAGGGAGCGTGGAACCTCGAAGAGAAAACCTTGGTTTGAAATCGCACGCTACATGGGCGGTAAGGGTGACGCTGTCACCATTTGTGAGCGTGTAATATTTGTTGCACGTAACAAGCAAGTCCGGAGTTTTGAGCTCATATTGTGAACCATACATCCAGGTGGGGTGCATAAAAGCCTGACACTTAAACCTCCAAAGATTCTAGGGTGTGTGTGTGTATTTTTTGTGTTACCTATTGATTAAGCTGATTACGTGACTCTAAAGTGGAAATACCACTCGTGATATATGCTGTGAGTAAACAGCCAACTTCGTGTTAGGCATGAGATGTTAATGCCGATACGGATTATTCATTTTATGACTGATATATCTTCATGAAGGCTTCATGTGGTTCTTTGGATTCTTTATTCCTAGCAGGGGATTGTAGTGTGTGTCGTGTACTCAACCCCCCCTGTGACGCAAGTTCCTTCAACATTGTGGTGGGTAACGTGTGACGTGAATGTAAGCGTGTGTGTGGTGCTTGCCCAGGGTGTGTTTCACTACTGATGTTGTCATAAGGTTTCTGCACATACAGAGCTATGCACAGGATAATAGGACCTCGGAATATAGTGGTGAGCCAACCATAGACCTTAGCACCCAAAACCCCAACCCAACTAGCCTTAGCGTCCCATTAGCACCAATGTACCAATGATTAGACAACCCAGAACACGGTATCTCTCTCTCAGGACTCGCAGAGGCAAGAACACTCTTTCGTCACTCACTCGTACCTGTCCACAACGTGCGTAAGAAGAGACACTGTATAATTCAAAACGTTTATTTCGACTTACGTGCTCTAAGATACAGTACACGTGTCAGTACTACTAGCATAATACATATGAATAATATACTCAGCATAGTTACAACTCCATAGAATTCGAACGGGGAAAGCATCTCATAAAGCAGTGGATATATGTCTAACTAACATTACCACCCTCCCCGTGCTGGAAGCTAGTTTATTATACAAATAGAAGACCTTTGGGTTTTGACTAGCGAACCCCCATACCTCTGTCTGCTGATGTAGTTTTGCATCTAGAGACTATCACAGCTCCTCTCTCTGGAAAGATCGCCTCCAAGTGCTCTAGAGCGGGTGAACCGTATTATTAAAAGCACACTAATTTCTCCATGGCAGCTGTACATGGTGTTATGTCTAGGTGCGAGGGACGGGCCAAATCAGTAAGAACCAGGGACGTGTTATTCGACCTTGTAACTGTTGTTCAGACTGAGCCCAAAGGGAACAGGAGAAAAGGTGAGAAACAGAAAATGCAGACAGTTGTAAAATAACTTGGCAGGAGCAGAGGGCGACAGAACAACGGCTAAGAGTAACGTGCGCAAAAGTCATCATGGCAGCCAGGCCCGTGCCAACGTATCCAGGCAGGCCAAGAGGCCACAAACCACAAGACACCCTCCCCTGGACAGTCCATCGGCCAAGACCAAAAACGAAGACAGAGTTCCAAACACCTGAGCAGAACAGAGGTGTCCACAGTGGAAGAAGTGGAACGTGGTAAGGCAGCAAAAGACAGTCAGCGAGGCAGTCCACGAACAGTGAACGGCAAATCAATCCAAAAACGTGGAAGTGCACAAAAACGCTATACCGTCCAAAAGGACATCATTGGAATCGTCAAAAAACGTAGACGCCATCCAGTCCAACAGGTCAAAGCTGCAGGAATGTTCCTCAGAGGTTGGAGCATCCAAAAGCATTGCGGGACAGCTTGCGTGATATTCAATATAACTTCGTTGTAGGAGATTCTGAGCAGCCGCCCAGATATCCCATTGTGCCAAAATCCCCAGTGCAGCCGCACGCATCATAAAGCCAGCAACGGAACAGTCCCGTTCATGGGCCTCTAAGGGACCCACCAACTGAACAAAATCCGGAACAGACAATGACGAATTGGAGAGGCAATAATCCATGGTCCATGTGAAAGGACAGCGGATGCAAGACATCACAGGTTGCACGCAAGTGAAATACGCAAAGCGAAAAGAAAGGGTGTAGGACACACTGATAGTCGCCAAGGGCAGAACATCGAAGCCAACCAGAAGTCGCTCACGGAGCAGCTGGAGGCGTTCGGGATCGAGAAGGGCCCAGTGGTGAGCAGCCATTGCGCAGAAAACAGACCAACAGCAAGACACCAGCCGCCAAAGCGAGGATTAAAGGGAAACCACCAAAGACGCTAGAAAAAATAGAATGTATGAACGCCGGTATCACACCGAAAATAGTTTGGAAGGTGGACACCAAGCCGGACCCTACAATCTTAAAAAAATGCACTAGACCCTCAGTGTTAGATGCGTTAAAAATACGATGAACTAACTCCCGAAATGTTGGGGGAGGTTGGTGTTCAAAGGGCCTGTATTTCACTGTGGGTACTCGCCACCTGGAGAACGAATGTCTCTCGGGCGGACGTGAGCGTAACCTCCTCGTTCAATAAAAGGGCCTTTATTCTGCTCAACTTATTGAAATCTGCTTCCATGGTAGGAATGGAAGGCCAAATAGAGTTATCAACGATGTCATGAGGGGGAGGAAAGAGCACATTCTTGCAGCAGACAACTCTGTGTGAGACCGTAACAATATACGTAATGCCTGCCTGTAGGCCACAACAGTCTTCGTTATTTAAAAGCAAATAGCTACCGTTAGTAAGCAAAGTAAAAGTAGGAGAAATAGCAGGAGCAGGAATACCCTTTAGCACACATGCAAGATTCGGAACTGAAACGCTACAGGCCCCGTGCAATTTAATATGTTTACAAATAAGCGAATGACCCACAGTTGAATCACAAGACTCCCCCGTGAGAAACACTTCCTTGCCGTCTCTAAGGCATTTATACATGAAAGGCAAGGACCAAAGTTCATGCAGGAAAGCACTACCCAAAGCCTGGAAACGGCCCACAGGATAATGTTTCATGCACGAGCTAAATTCAAACAAGGAAAAAGGTAAAGCGATAACCCCATGAACTAGCCACACAGCAGAATCTAGTTCCGCCACAGAGAATGGTAAAGGATCCACTTTCTCGATATGTAACAAAGTGTAAGATGCATCTTTCATGGACATGAACTGCTGTTTGTCAGTCAAATTAAAAGGCAGAAAAAGGGCAGTGGTGTTCAAAAATTCCAAGGAACTTTACCTAACTTAAGGGTTTGCAAAGTCCAGGCAAACTGCATCACTGAACGCAATTGATTCTGACCATGATACAAAATAGAGACATCATCTTGTACAATATCAACAACAGAGGACACAATATTCTCTAATGTGTAAATGCGGGAAGACAGGGTATTTATACTATTGTCAACAACAGCAAGCACCTTTTCCAAATTTGCTTGGTCTATTTCCCGAAGACGGGAAGCAGCTTCCATTTGTGACAGCTTCCAGAGTTCATTATACGCTTCATAAATGAATCTCTTCGGTCGGGGACCACGAGGTCCCAAGATAAAGTCGGACAAATCAATAGTGCCTGATAGGAGGGACAAATGTTTCTTAACAGAGTCTAAGGACGAATGTTGTAGCCATTGTTTACATAATTTACCAACTGAATACGTGGTGACAGTACGAGTTTCAGTAAATCTTGGATCAGGCTTGTCCTGTATGTAGCCAGGAACTGTGCCATGAAAACGCAGTTGGCATGCATTCGATGATATGGGCCATGCCAACCAGGGTGACTGTATCAGTGCAGAAACGTTAAAGGAATTGTTTTGGAACTGAGCCTGTAACGTCATAAGGGACATATTAAAACGCAAACTATCGTTTGGAGAACTCGACAAGGATGGGATGGCTGGCGCATTTAGTTGTTTAATGGTGGCCAACCCCCAACACGTGGTTTGATGAATGGAAGCATTTAGAAACAGAATTTGGGCTGGGATAAGGCAAGCGCGGTGCAAGGCCTCGGTGCCTTGCACCTGCCATGGCTTTGAACCCCAGATTGATTTTAAATCCACTGTGTCTTTCCAATACTCATAACCACCCACCGCCAAGGCGCTCAAAAAGGAACCCGAATACAGTAATTTGGTGTGGGTCAACATTATTTTTTGTGTCAATGGGGTTTTCAATTTAAAATAATAGGACCCAGGGTTCGATCGATTAAAATCAGTGAAATAGGTGAATTTATTTCGAAGAGTCTGGGAGCTACCTGGTATGGGGTTTGGGCAATGTTCCCATTGGGTGTATGTAACAGGGCTGCGTAGTGCACTCGGTTTGTGGAGAAAATGGTTGCCCCAATGCTGGTAACAATACAGATCGGCATAATTCGCAGAATTCATATACAAATCTTCAGCATTAAAGGAAGCATAATATTTTAAATCAGCAAACAATGCTTCAACGGCATGCACATCCCAGTCATCAGAATGAATATTACTTTTTACTACATCACCCATTGAGACTCGAAGGACATTTGGTACATTAATAATTTCTGTCTGGCCATGGATCTGAAAGTTTACCGCATCCCATACGATGCCATCAGCAACTGGAAACGCAGAAATGTTCACAAATGTGTGGTCCCGCTTCATGATGTGTGAAGAGGAATGTGGAGCCAAAGTTCCAGCAACACTGTTCACAGCAGAGCGTTCAGGTAAATAGTGACCATTGATGAGTAGAAAAAACACTGTGACAAAGCCAATGGACATGAACAAAAAAATCAAGAAAAGCACCATCCAGAGATATGTCCAAGGTGGAATCAAAAAATTGTCTCTAAACCAGGATACAAAAAGACTAAACTTGGACGGGACCTTCGATGAGGTGGAATCCGAGTCAAAGGAATAACGTGTCGGGCTCAGTGGCGTTGTTGGTTGGTGTGCCACCGACTCCGTGGCGGGATAGGTATATTCGTCCTCGTCGATGCAGGGGGAGACAGGGGGTTCAAATATGTTTTCAGGCAAATCAACCATCTCCATGGTAACATCAGTGACCGTTCGGGCAGGAGTGCCTCGAACACATGTCCGATAAATGGCAGGACAAGAGACCGCTGGTGTGACACTATTCAGGATCGGCCAGATGTTGTAGCTTGACATTTTCCACTGAGATGTATCTGTTCTCCTTGCGACCAGGAAGCGGTGGTAAGATTACTGTACGTGTTCCCTTCAAGCCCAGGACTGGAACCGGTGCACGAAAAGAGGGGCCGAATTCTTTTTGTTCTCCACCTTCTCTCGAACCAGGTCGCCAATCTTCGGAAGCCAGCCGGCAACCGGAATCTGCAGAGCAGGGTCTGTGGCTGAAGGCAAATGTGCAATTGCAAGTTTGTCTCGGGCTTCTTGTAAGTCCTGTAACATAGTAGAATGGTTATCTACATCAAACTTGGCGGATTGCGCCGCCATGTCTAGACCATCAAGGTCAGGCACAAACATTCGTATGCCAAAGAGCATTTCGTAAGGGGTCCGCCCACCCAGAGGTCTGCTAGGGAGATTATTAAGTGCACGCTGAACGGTATACAAGTGGGCCAGCCAGTTCCTGCCAGTACCTATAACTCTAGCTGTCAAGGATTGCTTTAAGTCACGGTTCATTCGTTCAACGATAGAGTTGCCCTCAGGCCTATACGGAGATGAAAATTTCACCCGCACCCCCAAGGAGCCCATTGCGTCCTTGTAAGCCTTAGAGGCAAACGCCGGACCTTGGTCAGAATGGAAGGTGCCGCATGCAAAAATTCCCACAAAGACACGCAAATGCCTGATGACATTTCGAGCGTCAGTACTCCGTTGTGGCCAGACCCAGATGAACCGTGTGCACGAGTCCACTGCCACTAAGATATATTTATAGGCAGTGTCCGATGAAAATGGACCGCAGTGATCCAAGTAAACACACCCAAAGGGTCTGTTTGAAATTCCAAGCGAGGTCTGAGGTGGTCGTGTGACCGTGGAAGGCTTGATCTGTTGACAAACGTCACAGGAAAGCACATAAGTACGTGTATCTTTATATAAACCACGCCACCAGTAACGCTGCTGCAAAATGGAAATTGTCGCAGACACACCAGCATGAGCCGAAGCCATGCCTTCGTGTGCTGCCGCTATCAAGGAAAGTCTGCGGTCCGCGTTGTGGATCAGCCGATCACCAACGTCAGGTATTGTTACATAAGGAGCCTGATCGGGACCTAACTGGTAAGAATATTTGGAAGGGAAACCTCTAGGGTAATTCATTCCTTCTTTTGTTGCAGCAATAGCTGCCAAGATATCAGTGTCTATTTTAGACATGGATCTAGTAACTGCTGCTACTGAACACGTGACTACTGCTGATCTGGCAGCTTCATCTGCCAGACTGTTACCAACAGCGTGTGCGCCCACCCACTGATGGCCTAGGGTGTGAACCACCTGCGTGAGTGGCAGACGTCGTTGTAATTCTGCCACTCGAACCCAAAGCATTTTATGCTTGATTGTGTTGCCTTTAGCGTCTCTATAGTCATTTTGCGACCAAAAGAACAGATTGTCATTGTATGATTGAACACAGTAGTAAGAATCGCACACGATTAAAGTGGTCACATCAGGATTTACGAACTCAAGCGCAAGCACCAATGCACGCAACTCGGCCAATTGTGCGGTACTGTCCCCGAGTGTCTGTGTATGCACCACAGTGGATTTGAACTTTCCGTTCACAAACGTACCTGCAACAATAGCACATGCGGCTGAATAAGCATGCTTGGACCCCGTGGCCGGTTGTGCCGAACCATCGGTGTAGATCACACAGTCGTAATCCTCAAGCGGCAATAAAGACAAAGGAGGAGGATGAATGAATTCATACTGTAAAAACTCCTGAGTCTGAAGAGAAGAGTCAAAAATGAAAGTGACATCCGGAGACGTCAAAGATGTTGCCCATTGAATCCAACGGGGGTGCAAAGCTTTAGAGTTCGGTACACTTGCTTTGGTCACTGCCTCTAGAGCAGGATATGGTGTTACCACCAAAATGCGTTTTCCCTGTGCCAGTGCGCGCTCCTTCAGGATCGCCATTTGCACTGCTGTCAGAACTTTCTCCACAGATGAAAACCGCATTTCTGCGGAGGTGTACAGATGTGACTTGTATGCGATGGGTACTGTATCACCTTCATTAAAGGTTAAGTACGTGAAACCCACTGCCCCTGGAATGATTCTAATCACCAAGTTTGTGTGGTTATCACGCGTCAAAAGGTATTTGGACTCAAGAAGGTCTGTCTGCAAAGACTGCAGAATGGAGGTATGCTCCGGAAGCCAGCAAGACTTCGAAAAAGTAGGTTGTATCAAGGCATACAGTGGCTTGATACGCTGGGCGTATTCGGGAATGTATGTACGTCCGAAGTTCAGAAAGCCCAGCAATGACTGAAGTTTCTTCAGATTAGTAGGAGGGCACAGAAGTGCACATTTCTCCAGAAAATGGGGGCTAAACCCTTACCTTCATTGTTGAGCTCATAGCCCAAGAACAAAACGGTAAATTCAGCAATATGAGATTTGGCAAAGTTAATTTTGTAACCTTGAACCGCAAATTCAAGAATAATGCGGTCTACTCGGGTTAGATGCGGAAACAATTCGTCGTCCGTCAGATAAATGTCATCCACGTACGAACAGGCGTCTGGATCAATGCCGTCTAACAAAGAGACAACACGAGCGGCGAACACGCCTGGACTATTTTTGTAGCCCATAGGAAGACGCCTGAATTTGAACATTTTACCACCGGATGTAAAAGCGCACCATTGGCCACTCTCCGGGGCTAAGTTGTGCGTGTAGAATCCATTTGAAAGGTCAAGGGTCGTTTTGTATTTTTTACGAACAAGACTGTCTACAAGCGCAGAACTATGGGTGTTTTGCACCGCAAAGGTCCGACAATGAGAGTTCAAATGCCGGTAATCCAATACTAAGCGGTACGATCCATCGGGTTTGGAAACCGCGAAAAGGGGATTGTTCATAGGTGATACACAGGGTTCAATTACTCCCTGATATTCCAACTGAGTCAGAATTTCGGAAACGGGGCCTTTGGCTTCACGTTTTATGGGATATTGGGGTTGTGGCTGCGGTAGTGACCGCAAAGGTATTTCATGGGGGGAGAATCTTCGTCCCAACCCACGTGATTGCGGAATAACGCAGGAGCCAGGGACACAGCCCACTCTGCTGCAAGAGCCTCCGCTTTGTCCTTTGGGACATGTCGAGAAAAGCTCGGAAGGATTACCTCCTCCCCTTTACGCGCAGCAAGAACGAATGGGGGTGGCCAATCCGCCTCTGCTAACAAAATGTCATATGAAGAGGTCAGATTTTCCCCAAAAATCCCTTTAATTACACGCTGTATATCACCTTCAATTTGGATGACAATATTAAATAGTCTGTCAGGGGGTGCCACTCTGGTGTCTGCTGTTTCAACAGTAATGAATGTTTCAGTTGCTGTCGCCTCCATATGAGGACGTAGCGCCTCCCGCACTATGGTAACTTCCGCGGCGCTGTCTAGGAGGGTTACTGCCCACGTCCAATTCAGGAGCCTCGTTCTCACCGTCTGTGGCATATTTCGCTGTTACAGCGGCAACTTTCTTCTTCTGAAATTGTGGTCGAAAACGTTGAGCGTCTTCCGCTTTTCCTCTGACTTGTTGTCGAGGCTGGTCTCGTCCCTGGGGAGCCTCTCGGTCCCTTCCTCTATCCTGGCGGTCTCCTCCACCGGCCTGTGACGATGTCTGTGCCTGTGAAGAACGAGGAGAACGCGCATCAGGGATCTGAAACCTATCCGGTGACTTAATTCTCGCTCTATCGCGTAAATCATAAGTACGCTCAGAAGAAACTGAAACCGGGGATGCGCCTCTCGACCCCGGCTTCTTTTGTTGCTTACCCTGTTTTTTCAGCCTCCAGCTCTTTTTAGTGAAGACTGGTTTCTCATCTTTCTCAGATTGAGATTTGGTTTGTTGCTGTTGTGTTTGCGATTGTGTTTGCTGTTTTGCAAAAGGCTTGTTACCCAGGCTATTTCTACCAATAGTTTTGTAAGCCTGGGTAATAATTTTCGGTAATTCGCGAGGCCTGTCCAATTCTGGGACCAGAGCCAAAGCGTTAGCTACTTGAAAGTTCACTGCATCGCCCTTGACATTCGCAAGGATCAGCTCAGCTACTACTTCAAACACTCCCACCAGTCTCATCCCTAATTCCACAGCCGCTTCAGGGCCATGTTCATCCTGTACTTTTTTAATTACAGAGGGGAGAACCGTCATGGAAGGAGTACCAAAACATTTAGAATATACTGCTGCGAATACCTTACCCCAGTTGTCACATGCTGTCAACTCGGGAATTAAGTCTTTTGGCAAACTAATCGTTAAGATACGATGTTTATCCACTGGAGTTGTATGTGGAAAAACTGCCTCCAACTGATCAAACTTTTCTGCAAGCCAATAAGGAAAATCATCCTTATTTTGTGGACGTTTGCC
This sequence comes from Calotriton arnoldi, assembly GCA_963921515.1. Lineage (NCBI taxonomy): Eukaryota > Metazoa > Chordata > Amphibia > Caudata > Salamandridae > Calotriton > Calotriton arnoldi. The sequence continues at coordinate 852,827 of CAWUFW010000708.1, forward strand.
CATCACCGAATTCACCATGACAGGACTTATGGTCACTCCGCCTGCAGCAGCTGGTTGGCCGGCAACTCCAGGAGCGGCTCCATGGATGCTGCCTGTAACATATCGCACTAAAGCTCGATGCACCTGCACCAAGGCCGCATACATAGTGCGCAGTTCCGCGACTGGTATAGTCATATAACGCGGATGTGGGGTGTACCCGGCCAAAACAGGCCAAGTGGCCCCCTCAATAGATAAGGGGCCTAAACGAACCGTGGTAGTCGGTTGTGGGAGGGCGCCATTAAACCAAACACGGTGTTGCCAAGCCGTGAGCGGTACTTCAAGAGTAGTATACGGTCGATAGACAGCGGGGACGTTAGTGGGTTCATACTCATGGAACAGATTATCGTTCGCGTCCACCGCTGGAAAAGTGATCCAAGAGTAGAACACCTCAAAGTGGAAAGCCGGATCGGCTTGAACCACAAAGACTAGTTCAACTCCCGCGTCTGGCACTCCATACACCCGTAAGTGATCCCGGAGTGCTGTGCGGCTATGCGCCGCTATGTCTATACCCGCCATTACTAACGGGTTTATTCAACAATCGTACACGAGGCAGCACAAAAAGGGTTATGTTTAAAAAACCTTTTTTAATAACATCAAGCTTGAAAGAACCTACAAAATCTGCAATATAGGAGGTATCGCCGTCACACACGCTTCCGGAAGCGTACGTGAGGGTATTGTGGACAAGCACAAGTACTACTCAAGCGTCCCGCTGATAAGTCGCCCCACCCGTTGGTCGCGCCATGTCATAAGGTTTCTGCACATACAGAGCTATGCACAGGATAATAGGACCTCGGAAAATAGTGGTGAGCCAACCATAGACCTTAGCACCCAAAACCCCAACCCAACTAGCCTTAGCGTCCCATTAGCACCAATGTACCAATGATTAGACAACCCAGAACACGGTATCTCTCTCTCAGGACTCGCAGAGGCAAGAACACTCTTTCGTCACTCACTCGTACCTGTCCACAACGTGCGTAATAAGAGACACTGTATAATTCAAAACGTTTATTTCGACTTACGTGCTCTAAGATACAGTACACGTGTCAGTACTACTAGCATAATACATATGAATAATATACTCAGCATAGTTACAACTCCATAGAATACGAACGGGGAAAGCATCTCATAAAGCAGTGGATATATGTCTAACTAACATTACCACCCTCCCCGTGCTGGAAGCTAGTTTATTATACAAATAGAAGACCTTTGGGTTTTGACTAGCGAACCCCCATACCTCAGTCTCTAGATGCAAAACTACATCAGCAGACAATCACAGCTCCTCTCTCTGGAAAGATCGCCTCCAAGTGCTCTAGAGCGGGCGAACCATGGCAGCTGTACATGGTGTTATGTCTAGGTGCGAGGGACGGGCCAAATCAGTAAGAACCAGGGACGTGTTATTCGACCTTGTAACTGTTGTTCAGACTGAGCCCAAAGGGAACAGGAGAAAAGGTGAGAAACAGAAAATGCAGACAGTTGTAAAATAACTTGGCAGGAGCAGAGGGCGACAGAACAACGGCTAAGAGTAACGTGCGCAAAAGTCATCATGGCAGCCAGGCCCGTGCCAACGTATCCAGGCAGGCCAGGAGGCCACAAACCACAAGACAATGTAATGGTGTTTTCTTTTTACATTTAAAGAGCCTTCCGCTGATAAGATATCTTCAACAAAGATTGTTCACAAGATTGCAAGTTCTTTTTCTTTACAGGTAGTTATAGCTGTTAGCATATGTTTGTGCATCAGAGTATTTGATATTGGAGTTAGAACGTTCCTCTAATTGTGGTTTTTGTGTCGTCGGTCTCCTTCCCCGCTGTCCCCATCCTTTCCTTCCCTCGGTTAATCATTCCTACCCTCTGCGCTGTTATAGCATCAGAGATTGGAGCGATTGAGAGGTGGACCCATTTGAGCAACACGCCGATCCTGGGAGTTTGGAATAAAACCTTGACAGTGTCCCCTTTAACAAAATATAATTATCATAAAAGAAAGTAAAAGCGCTGTTTGCAATCCTGAGAGATAAATCCCGAAAAGATAAACCGCTGTATATTCTCTTTCAAAATTCAACAAAATGCGGCACTAATATGCATGTAAATAACAGAGTTCCCTTGAAAAGATAATTATTATTTAAAAAATGTAAAGCGCCGTTTCCTGATACCATGGTAAAAGAAATCCACAGTATATTCCGTTTAAAACATAATCCAAAATGAGAATGCTATGTCAATATCGAAATTTCCATTTGATACAGGCAGACCAAGAGGAAGTGACAGAGGCCAGGAAGGCTTGGAGCCCGGCAGCACCAGAGCAAACCGAAACACAAGTGTAAGGGCATTGTAAATGTGACCAACATAGCATTATTTTCAGCCCTGTTTACAGAAACAGCCTTGCAGGGAAGCTCACATCAGAGCAAGAATGCGCTGCAAATGAAAAGGGAAGCTTTGCCAAACACAAGCAGGTAGCCAAGAAAAAAAAATCCCTTAAGAAAGGATAAAGACGACAAAGTGTAATGATGCTGTAGTTAGTCCATGCTGCTGGGAGGAACAAAACAGAAAAGGAGGGACAAAGAAGCAGGACTGACCCCTATAGCAAGTAATGATTAGATCGTGCCTGAGCCAGCGCGCATGGGCTGCTCTTCGAGGCTTCTTGAAAGCACTCTAAACTATTCCGTGTGGGTCTAACTCCCCCCACACATAGGATTGGCTTTTGCGTGTGTCTTTCACTAATGAAAGCACGCAAATGGCTAAAGGCGGGTGCATGTCCCACCTTCTTTTTTAATGTTCACTCCCACAGCGTTTTGCTCTCTGGAGCGAGCAGCGGCGCGCAGCGTGGCAACTGCATTCCTCGTCGTGGATTTGGTTACTAATTAAACACAACGCGCCGTGCTTTTTGCAAATGCTTGTTATGGCTTTGGGCCAATCTGCGGCCCACACAACTTCATATAGTAAGCGTGGAATGTTAATTAACGCAATAAAGGGTATTTGGCCTAAAGTCTAATGAACGGAATTTAGATGAACACGTTTTATGTGACATGTTGAAATGAGACTTAAAATACAAGGCCCTGGAACTTTTGCATTTTTTTAACAATAGCCCTGGGGCGCGTTGCTGTGTAATGAATTGTAATTAGACCTTCTTCATGAACATTCTGCCAATTAGCATGACAGGCCCGTTAATGAATCACGGAGAGGACAGTTCTTGTCTTTGCAAAGCCGGGCCGGCCGGCCTCTGAAGAGCAGAAGAGGTATGCGAGGCAGCCAAGTATTTTAATACCACAGCCTCAGAAGGCACCGACCAGCTGCAGACTTCACTGTTTAACAGGCTTCCCCCGTCCACAAATCCGAGATAACTTTAATGTGTAGCGAGGTCAAAGGCTCTGGTTTCTGCTGGCTCGCGAAGAATGTACTGGGCACCAGCAGTAACATCGGGACTTCTTTAGCGCGAACATATATAATGCCGCTAATTGCTGAGCCATCGTTGTTTTCTTTACTTAGTATGTGGGGTTAGCATTATTTTAATTTTGCGGTCCGTGGCTTGCTGCCATAAGACGCACAGCGGAACCCCTCTTAAAAAGGAAACAAAACTATAGAGTAGCAGTCTTACTTTTTGCTAATATTTAATTTTTAACAAAGGCAAGTACAATAGTTCTCAACAGCTGGGATCGTATATCCACCCCCACCCTCCCGGTTTAAAAAAACAAAGTGACAGAATTGGCGTATTTATTAGCGCATTATACATTTCTTCCACGTCCCTCCCCGTCTCCCACCCACGAAGTGGTCTCACCCCTCAAGGCAGCACCACTTCCGAGGTCAAGCTCCAGGATCAGCTCTTGAAAGTTTGGGTCTCGTGTTTCTTGTTCTTTTTCTAAATTTTCAAATTTTTGATACATGCTAAACAATGCATTCAAAATGACACCACTATTTCTGTCTGAAATACCAAGATGTTTTCCCTCTTTAAGAGAGACAAACTCCCTCTCAAATAACTCAGTTGGCATCTGGGACTCTGCCATCGTTTTTCTGAAAAACATTTTTCTTTCCCCTTTTAAAATTGCACTTGTTTCGAATCCTGCCAAATGTCTTGCTTTCGCCTTTCAGAATCTCCCACACGATGGCTCAACACACACAGGGCGAAGCAGGAGACATAACACAATACAAACACCTTTAGAAAAGGGTTTTATTTTACAAAATGCAAAGACTCTCTCTCTCTTAGAATAAGGCTTGGGGTTTTATTTTACACAATGCTCTCTAACAGAAAGGCTTTCCCAGATGCCAAATGCAGAAAATTCAAATACACAAAGAGATATATATATATATATATATATAATCTACTGGCGGTCGCCAGTAGATAGTTATAGTTAGGAACTATTTTCCATAGGAAATCCACAACATTCTATTTGAAATAACTTTGGCGCCGGTTGACGAATCTTCGCAGAATTTTCAAAACTTATGGCCCGCTCCGGTCCGCTCCTATCCTGAAAGTTTCGGGGTGATTCGGCAAGCGGGGGCCGAGAAAAAAGGGGGGTCCCAAAACGTGTTTTCCCCATGCAATTTTCCATAGGAACCTTTCATTGCAGCTACAGCCCGAACTGCTGAACGGAATGACACCAAATTTGGCAAAAAGGTAGCCCTTGGTTCAGAGTCGTGCTTTTTGGTTAAATGGTGTAAATCCGTGCAGTAGTTCCTGAGAAATTTGAAAAAGAAAACAGATTTATATCTGGGCGGAGCCTAACCACACATGTCATCGTTAGATCTGATTGGCTGTCAGCACTTCATCCTGGAATTGCTGGCAGCCATCTTGGGACCAATATAAATGATAGCACCCCATTGAAATGCATTGTAGTGAATCGAAGATTTTGAGGGTTACCAAAAGGAGAACTATAAAGGGTGATAACAGACTTTAGTTACATTAGAATTCATTTGTTGATGGTACCATACTAATTTCAGGAATTATGGTGTGTTCTAAGGGGATTTTACCCTGTGAAAAACCTTCTGCTGGGATATCATGAATCATGTTTGAGAGAAAACTATTTTCACATGCTTGTCCCATACAGTTTTGGAAGGTGCTCCAGAAGCTAACATGAGAGCATATTTTCTGTAAATTCACATTATCTTTCTCAGTCATGCGAGAATGAAGTCTGACATTCTCAGTAAAACATGTAACTCCAACAAGGGCAGAGACTGTCAGTTGATGCCTTTGTGTTCTACTGCAGCTTCCCAGAGTGTTCTAAAGAACAACTAGAGTGCTAACAGCCTTACTTATGGTTTAAATCTTTTTATTGAAATTTTCAACATTCAATATGTTCGGCAATACACGAACCGTTCCTGTGCTGCAAGGGCATATGCAACATATGGTTCAATCGAGTGATCAAATCTTTGAGAACACATCTTATAATATAAACATTACATTACATTCCATGAAAGAAAGCTTATCAAAACCCTTCCCCCCCTCCCACCCCCCTCCCCGTTCCCTGTCCACCAAATGAGCTATCTACGATGTACCGGGTCCTGCCTGATGAATAGGTGTCTTACGTACTTGTGGGTTGTGTGTCAGAGAGCCGCAGTAAACGGAGATACCTGGGGCAAGTGATTTCCCTAAATTCAGAGGAGAGAAGGGACAGAAATGGTTGCCAAAGCTCTCTAAACAAGGACCCCCTCCCTGCCATTGTCAGGGTCAGCTTCTCCATTCCCAGGACATGCCACAGACGGTATAGCCAACCTGTAAAGGTGGGTGCTTGAGGGGAACGCCAATGTGTAAGTATGGTTTGCACTGCAGAGCCTAGGGCTATAGCTATTAAGCGGCCCCTGCGGGAGCGAAGCGGGTAAGTCAAAGGGTTCGGGAGGCCTAGAAGGATGTACGCTGGGAAGCGCGGTATTTCTGTGTCTAGGTGTTTGTCCACTTCCTCCAGGATCTGGTCCCAATATGTCTGGAGATATGTGCATTCCCACAGCAGGTGTACCAGTGTGCCCACCTTCCCGCAGCCCCGCCAGCAATGCACCCCCTGGGTGGGGTCCATCGCATGTAGACGCTCCGGTGTATAATACCAGTATGTGACTAGCTTAGTAAGGGTCTCAGTGAGTCCCATATGATATGCAGAGTGGCGGGCCCTGTAATACACCCCCTCCCATTCTTTATGACTGAGTGTTCTGCCGAGTTCCCTTTCCCATCTCGTGCGCCCGACGTTATACGTATGTGTGTGTCTGTCTAATAGCATTTTATATAGATCTGAAATGAGTTTTTTGTCCGATGTGCGGGTAATAAGCCATCTCTCGTAAGTGGAAAGGTGTCTGTCCGCAGTTGGTTTAACCTGAGTATGTAACGCCCAATGCCTAATTTGAAGGTATCGTAGCCTTTCAGTTTCCGGTAGCCCATATTCCAATTTGAGCCGTTGGAATGGGATTATCCCGTCGACGTCAAATAGGTGGCCAAGCGAGCAGCACCCTGATGTTCTCCACCGCCCGAAAGCGGAGGTGTCCATACCAGGCTGAAAATCAGGATTGTTCAGCAGCGGGGTGAGAGGCGAGGGGAAGGTGGTGAGGTTGTGTTTGACATTGGTGTGATCCCATGTGTCAAGGATAGCTCGCGTAATGTGAGACGCGTATAAATTGGGCGGTCTGTGCCTCTTTCGGAGGAAGGGAATTTCCTGCAGAGGTCTGGCGGCAACCGCCTGGTCCTGGAACAGCCAGTGCTTCTCTGACTCTAACCGATTCCATTCCACCAAGTGGCGTAATTGGGCAGCTCGAAAATAGAGGTGGAGATCGGGAATGCCAAGGCCCCCTCTCTCTGGTGGAAGCATCGCAAGTGTCTGCTTCATCCGTGGCTTACGGCCATTCCATATGAATTGTGCCAGATCCGATTGGGTCTGTTGTATCCACCCCTTTGGAGGTCGGAGAGGCAAAGTCCGGAACAAATATAAAATCTGAGGTAAGATGGTCATTTTGACCGCAGCTATTTTACCGAGCCAAGAGAGAGGGTGGTGCTTCCAGTGGCTCAATTCCGTACGTATCCTCTGCCTTAACCGTGTGTAGTTGGTGGTGACCGTGTCCGACAGGGAGGGAGCCAGTTGAATTCCTAAATATGGGATCGTGTCCACTGCCCACTGAAGGGGAAGTAGGCCCTGTAGCTGTGCACGGGTATGGGACGCCAGAGAGAGGTCAAGCGCTATCGACTTATCCATATTCACCTTAAACCCCGAAACTCGTGCAAAGGACTCTAACTCTGCGAGGCACGCAGGTAATGCGAGGGCGGGGTTTGACAATGAGATGAGGACATCATCAGCGTACAGACTAACCGTATGGGTGTAGCCTCCGAATTTAATCCTGGTGATCGCAGGGGTGTGTCGGAGACGATGAGCCAGAGGCTCCATATAAAACGCGAAAAGAAGGGGAGACAAGGGGCACCCCTGCCTTGTCCCTCTCTCTATGGGGAAGCGAGAAGATACATGACCGTTAACACGAACTGTGGCCGTTGGGAACTTATAGCAGTTCAGGTTGTATGTGCGAAATTTCTCCCCCAGTCCTGCCCGCTCGAGGTCCCGCTCCAAGAATGGCCAGTGGACCCGGTCGAATGCCTTCTCGGCATCAATAGTGAGCATCATATATTCCTCTTGTGTTTGCGAGGCTTTCTCAATGAGGTGGAGGGCCCGGTGGGTATGATCACTGGTTTGGCGCTGGGGAATAAATCCCGCTTGGTCAGGATCAATGAGGCCGGGCATATGCGGCGCTAGGCGCCCTGCCAGTATCCCAGTGTATAATTTAAGATCTATGTTGAGGAGGGATATGGGACGATAGGCTCCGCACTTGATCTTATCCTTCCCTGGTTTTGGAATAACCGCTATAGAAGCCTGGAGTATATCCCCCGGGATCGCTCCAGGTTCGGCGAATGAGTTAAAGAGTTTCGTGAGAAGCGGGGCCACCAGTGCACAAAAGGTCTTATAAAATATGGCAGAAAAGCCATCCGGCCCAGGGGCTTTAGCAAGTTTAAGGCGTGAGATGGCCGCTATTACCTCCTCTAATCTAATGTCCCCATCTAAATGATCAGCCTGGGCCTTGGTCAACACTGGCAAGTCAACGGATTCGAAAAAGGCAGCACTCTCCGCGGTAGATAATGGTGAATAGGCATAGAGACGAGCATAAAAATCCCGAAACGTTTCGTCAATCTCTGCGTCCTCAGTGATTCGCCCGCCATCCCCCCGCTGAAGCTCCCGGACCCCCTGTTTCTGCCGAGACTCAAGCAATTTATGGGCGAGGAGGCGGCCACATTGGTCTCCTCCAGTGTAGTAAGCGTGTCGCAGCCGAAGGGCCACAAACTCTGCCCTGTCTTGATCTAGCGCAGCGAGTTGCTGCCGAGTAGCCCTCAGCTGGCGCCAAACCCGTGGTGCCCCAGTCCGCCGGTGCATCTGCTCTAGCTCTTTGGTTTTTTGGGCAAGATCCTCTCTTTTGCGTCTACGCTCTGCATTTTCCGCCGCCGAAATGGCTATCAATTCCCCTCTTATCACTGCCTTCAGTGCTGCCCATTGCGTGGCCAGAGTGGTGTCATCGTTAGCGTTGTGAGAGAGGAAATCTTTGATGGCGCCCTGTACTCGGTCTACCACGGCGGCGCGGTGCAAGAGTGTATCCCGGAGGCGCCACACACAAGATGGACGTTGCATTGGGGGAAGCGCAAAGGTTACTGTGACGGGTGCGTGATCGGAAAGGGAGGCAACCCCTATCTCCACTCCCGTGGTTAATGTGCGTAGGGATGTGGTCGCCAACAGGTAGTCTAGTCTAGCGTATGTCTTGTGCGCATTAGAATAATAAGAGTATTCACGACTTTGGGGATGAAAGCATCGCCACAAGTCTGTGAGGCCTAGATCGTGGAGGCGCGCCAAACCTGCCGACAGTGCTCCCCTCTGAGCACAGCGCTGACATGACCTGTCTGCGTCATTGTCGAAAACCAAATTCAGATCGCCTCCCAGGAGGATCTCGCGGTCCGTTGTGGCCGTTGCTTCAGTAAGAACTGTGTGTAGAAACTTTTCCTGTCCCTCGTTGGGGGCGTAAACTGAACCTATAGTGAGTGTGAAGCCTCCGAGTGCAAACCGGTAAATCAAGAGTCTGCCCTTAATTTCGGCTTCCTTATGAAGGACCTCCCCTTTGAACCTCTGGGCAACTAATATGGCTACTCCGGCTGATTTGGTGGGGCCTGATGAAAACATTTGGGTCGGGAACCTGCGGGATTTGAGGCGATGGCAGTCCGTCTAACAGGTGTGTTTCCTGAAGCAGGCATATGTCTGCTTCGGTATTCTCTAAGCACGATAAAACGGCTTTGCGCTTCACGGGGTTATTAAGACCCCTCACATTTAGGGTGAGTATTTTAAGCGTGGTGGGACCCATTCCAGTAGGTAAAAAGAACTAGGAGCTTGAATGAGATCTGGGGACTGAAGCCGTGGGAGCAGTAAACCAGCGAGGGCCCCCTAACTACTTGTCGGCGTGAACCCCTGCTACCAAGGAAAAAGGGTGGACAAGGAACCCCATACCCCCCAAAAAATAACCCCAAATATACATCTATAAAAAATCTGCTAACGAAAAACAAAAATAAAATTGAGGAAAAAGAGAAACATGAAGTGTAACATAGTCCGTCATCCATGGATGATCAGAAGAATGTTTCAGTGGGGAATGAGTCGTGGCCGATGGCGTCTCCCCGCCAACCGCACTCATATTAGGTGGACATATCAAAAGAGTTGATGGCAAACGTGGTCTCAGCTAGGCTGTGTTTTGGCTAATTCTGCAGGCAAGTTCTCAAGGGCGGCCTTCTGACCCTCGAGGATCTCAGTAGGTTGTGGCCGGTTAGGTTGGCGTCTCCGGCTCTGGTGTCTCCATCTTGGTTTCCTGTCCTCTGTGCCGGGCCGTCGTCGGTGGTCCCCTCCGTCGGATGATCAATTCCTAGCAGGCGACAGGCCTCGGCGAGGGAGCGGAGCTGGAAGAGTTTACCATCCTTGCGAAAGACCAAACGGAACGGGTGGCCCCAGCTATAGGAAATATCTTTCTGGCGGAGGTACGAAGTGACAGGCCGGAAGGTTCTTCGTTTTTGTAGTGTGAGCGCCGCCAAGTCTTGGAACAGGGCTGGAGTCTGCCCACGGAATGTCAGGGGGTGCAACTGGCGGGCCATCTGCAGTATCTCTTCTTTGGTTCGGAAATCCTGCACACAGACCAGTATATCAGATGGAGCCGCGGCTGGGCGGGGAGGACCCACTCTGTGCGCCCTATCTAATTGGAGAGCAGAGTCCAAGGGTCTGCCAAGAACGTGATTAAAAAGGTCCCTGGCGTATTTAAAGTTGTCACCCGCTTCTTCGTCAGTCCTCACCCCTCGGATCCTAATGTTGTGACGACGGGAGCAGTTCTCCAAATCCTCGAGATGCGACTGTAGGTCTACCTGTTGGTCATGTATACGGATAACCTCCTGTTGCAGCATCGATAGTTCCGTATCTCGCCCGTCGCTCTTCTCCTCCAGCTCAGCTACCCTCTCGCCTATGCTGTCCACGTCTCTGCGGACCTCTTTGATTTCCGTCGTGAGGTCTCTCTTAAGTATCTGTAAGTCTTCACGCAGGGCTACAAAAAGGGACTCGAGGAAGGCTTTTGTGATCGGCTCTCCCCCGTCACCCGCCATCTGGCCAGCCAGTTCGGTGCTTGCCGGGGTCTCGCTCGATTGCTGACTGCCTTGAGCTCGGGCAAAGAGGTCCTTAAGAGACTTGTCCTTCCGACCCCGGGAGGAGGACATACCGTGTACCGACGTGTGTCAGAGATGTATTCCGGCAAGCTGGGAATGTGGTAATACAGGCAGCGGTACTCCGGGATCCCCCAAAGCCCGTCTAGGAGCCTCGCACCGGGGTGTGTGGTACTTCCAATGGCGCCGGTCTGCCTTCTAGGTTCCCCCTCTGGGTCTGTGCGTCTCTGGGGGTGGATGCCTCCGGTTCGATAAGGGGGCCCACGAGCCCGCTTCCCCCGATCCACTCTGGTAGGCCCCGGGCAGCGTCACAGGTCTCTCATGGGGCAGGCCCTAACTTCGTGCAGTATGCAAGGTTTCCACTCGCGGTTGTCAGGGCCCCAGTCGTGTCGTCGGGATGTCCCACCAGCTCACCCAGGCGAGTCGTTATGACCCTGTCGGCCACTCGCACTCCACAACAGGCCTCGCACTGCTCAGCTGGGTCTCGGAGCCACCCCCGCTGCCTGCCGTCTCGCTCTGCACTCCCCCAGTGTCGACAGCACACTGCGACTTTCCCCAGCTTGATGGACACTTGCCTGTCGTTCCGTGAAGGGGCAGCGGCTCCCAGTCTCTCAGCAGCGCCGTCTGTCCCCGGAGGCTCTCCCGCTCGGCCGGACTCCGCCCAAAATGGCGGGCCCACCACAGCTCCGCCGCGCGATCTCCTTTACAGGGCGAGCCAGCCCTCTCCACTGGATCGTGCGCACGCCGGTCTCACAGTCTGTCGATCTCCGCTCGGCGGCGTCCTCGCCCGCTGTCTCTCTCCGGTCGCTCAGTCTCCGCAGGCTCAGCCTCTCCGGGTCTCGTGGCTCGGCTGCTGCCGCTCCAACGCCCGGTTTCCTCCAGGCCAGGCCGCGCCCCCTCTGCGCCGCGTACCGCAACTCGGTCGTTGAGGCCCCTGTGGTGATAAAACAGCTCCAAATCACCCCGCCGTGGTGGCCGCAATGTCCGCGGAGATGTTTGGCTACGGTTTTGCGGGTGTCCGACTGCTAATGACGGCCAAAACCGGTGCTTTGTCGAGCGGCCAGCGGGAGAGCTCGATCGGCACGTCCTATCAAGCCGTCATCTTGGCCACGCCCCCCTAACAGCCTTACTTATGACAAAAGTATGGCACACCTGAAGCCATCTTGATTGGAATAAACTGGTAACACTTAAAACATTTAATTTAAAAAGGAACAAAATGAGGGGGTTCATTTTGCCATAGAAGTTATGGTTAGTGCTGTAGAAAGAAAAATTAGGTGATCTCAAATATCTTCCTGTTATATTTCAACAGGAGCAGCCTGTCAGTTGATGCCTTTGTGTTCTACTGCAGCTTCCCAGAGTGTTCTAAAGAACAACTAGAGCGCTAACAGTCTTACTTATGACAAAATTATGGCACACCTGAAGCCATCTTGATTGGAATAAACTGGTAACTCTTAAAACATTTAATTTAAAAAGGAACAAAATGAGGGGGTTCATTTTGTCATAGAAATTATGGTTAATGCTGTAGAAAGAAAAATTAGGACATGTTTTAAGTGAGATCTCAAATATCTTCCTGTTATATTTCAACAGGAGCAGCCTGTCAGTTGATGCCTTTGTGTTCTACTGCAGCTTCCCAGAGTGTTCTAAAGAACAACTAGAGTGCTAACAGTCTTACTTATGACAAAAGTATGGCACACCTGAAGCCATCTTGATTGGAATAAACTGGTAACACTTAAAACATTTAATTTAAAAAGGAACAAAATGAGGGGGTTCATTTTGCCATAGAAATTATGGTTAGTGCTGCAGAAAGAAAATTTAGGGCATGTTTTAAGTGAGATCTCAAATCCTCTTCTATTTCATTAGAAAATTCTGACATGCAGACTGAAACAATCACTTTCAATACCAGCAGTAGACTTCCAGTTAACTCCCTGGTGAGCAGTAGCTTTACTACAGTGATCTAATGAACAACTAGAGTGCTAACATTCTGAATTTATGGCAAATGTGTGACACATCTGAATGCCTTCTTGATGGAATCAAAGTAAAAAACTGAAAGCATTTCCTACTGAGGAGACTGCAGTAAATGACGAAATTAGGAAACTTCATAACAAATAAGTCTCCCAAGATGGCCACCAGAGAAAAAAGAGCCCAAATGTAGCACAAATATCACCCAGATGTAGCCCACATATAGCCCAATGACAGAAGTGTGCAAAACACTTTTTATTTTTAGTTTTTCTGCAGTTTTATATAGTGCAAACTGGTCAGGTATTGGAGCGTTACATCTTACTTGGACCCCTTATTGCGTATTTTGCACGAAGTACATGAGATTGATCTTGCGAAACATTGAACTTTACGATTCTGTTAACCTGAAGTTGCTCTGAACCGGGCTTTGTAACACCCGTTTTTACCTACTGGTTTTAATTAATTCTCACTGTATTGTATTAGGAAAGAGGATTTACTGTTTTTATGTACACTTTTATGATCTATGTTTCTAAATCAGATCAAATAAAGTTTAATGAATTCTATGGCAGGACGGAGGCGAGGATTATGCATATCTTTCCTCACTTTATTTGCATAGCAGTTCAAAGAAAACGTAACACAACAATCATTAAACAAAAGACTACACAACCCATGAACCATTAGGGGGTAGTCTCCAAGGCAACTATAGTCCAATCATATCACAGTCCATCGTATATAATATCGTGACGTCCCTTCCGCTTCCTCTTTCTTCACTGCTCGTCAGTTAAGTGCATTCCTTACATTCTTGGCTTAATCTGACGTTGTTGCTGTTTGTATAGCGGTTTCTTGTGCACGTTATTAGCATTATTGCCTTGGTATTGTTTCATATTCCCTGCGCAGCAGGCTCTTGCCCGAGCGCGTTCTCCCCTCGCAGTTTCTCCCGCTGTGTGCTCTGCGCGCGGTGAGATCCTGTCAGGCGCGTCTGGTCCGAGCGAGGCAGCTCCGTCGAGCGCTCCCGCTGGTCTTTACGCGCGTTTGGGAATCCGGTCACTCCTTTAGTGTCCGCTTGATTCCCGACCAACCCTCGCCTAATTTTGACACCGCTACGCGGTGATTTCCCCACACGGCCACGTTAGTGACCAGCGCCACCTGGTGGTGGTAATTGGTATTGCGCCTCAGTCTATTCTTATAACAGCTTCGGGGAAAGCCCAGCTGTTGGAGCACCGGCGAGGGGGCTGTCTTAAGGATTTTAAGGGCATTTGTTCTGTGCTCACACCCTCTGCTATCATGTCTTCTCCAGAAGACCATTTTTACTCCTCCTACCAGGAAGTGGAGGAGGAATGGCCCCCCAACTTCTCCCTCCAGCAGTGGACCAAGCCCTCTCTCTGGCTATTTCTAGGGCGCTGGCTCCTCTTAGGGATCAGGTTGATAAGCTGGCGAAAAGCATCCCTGGGGTGTTCAGTGACCCAGATCTGGTGGTGGCGGGTCCAAGTAGCTCCCAGATGGGGAATAAAAGGGCCGTTAAGCATAACGCGGGGCACTTGGAAGGATTTGATAAACTTACGGAGACCTTCCTCAAGAGTGCGCGAACGCTAAAACATGCACCCTGCCGGGAGGAGGAGGGGCCCGGAGAAAATTGCGACACTGTCACCACTATTGTAGACCCCGACGGCGGGTTTCCCTTAGAGGGAGAGGGTGTATCGGAGGACGATTTCTCCTCCGATGAGGATAAGGACTCGGGGCGTCCCTGGCGTCCAGAGTCCCACTCCTCTCAGTCCCCGGTTGGGGACGGGGTCCACTCGGACATGTTCGAGCCTACCCAAATTTACCATCCTAGGTCGGCAGAGTGGACACCTGACGCCAAAGTGGCAGAGTATGTGGTGGGGAAAATCCATCAACCCCTTGAAAGGGAGGTCAGGAATAGGATGAGGGGAGAATGCCCCAGGCCCTCACTGAAGGGGAAGGTGGCACACACGCCTGAAATTGATGAGAAACTATGTACCTTTTTCTCCAAGTATATGAGGGATCCCAAGAAAGGAATTGATAGGTCTTGGACGTGGTAGGGTCCTTGACCCAAATTATTCAATTGACGGAGCGTTCCAAAGAGTCAGGATCCCCTTTGTCCACGGATATTGTGGCTGGTTGGGTGCACTACCCTAAACCCTAAAACACTACCCCCTCCATTACCCAAACACCACTGCACTACCCTAAACCCTAAACCACTACCACCAGCACAACTCCCTACACTACCCAAACACCACTACACTAAACCCTAAATATACCCCCAGCATGACCTCCCACACTACACAAACACCACTGCACTACCCTAAACCCTAAAACACTACCCCCAGCACGACCCCCTACACTACCCAAACACCACTGCACTACCCTAAACCCTAAAACACTAACCCCAGCATGACCCCCTACACTACCCAAACACCACTGCACTACCCTATACCCTAAAACACGACCCCCTACACTACACAAACACGACTGCACTACCCTAAACCCTAAAACACTACCCACAGCATGACCCCCTTCACTACACAAACACCACTGCACTGCCTAAACCCTAAAACACTACCCCAGCACTACCCCCTACACTACCCAAACACCACTGCACTAACCTAAACCCTAAAACACTACCCCCAGCACAACCCCTACACTACACAAACACCACTGCACTACCCTAAACCCTAAAACACTACCCCCAGCACGACCCCCTACACTACCCAAACACCACTGCACTACCCTAAACCTACCCCCAGCACGACCCCCCCACACTACCCAAACACCACTGCACTACCCTAAACCCTAAAACTACCACCAGCATGACCCCCTACACTACTCAAACACCACTGCACTACCCTAAACCCTAAAACACTACCCCAGCACGACCCCCTACACTACCCATACACCACTGCACTACCCTAAACCCTAAAACACTACCCCCAGCACGACCCCCTACACTACTGCACTACCCTAAACCCTAAAACACTACCCCCAGCACGACCCCCTACACTACCCAAACACCACTGCACTACCCTAAACCCTAAAACACTACCCCCAGCACGACCCCCTACACCACCCAAACACCACTGCACTACCCTAAACCCTAGAAAAGAAACCCCCACCCCATGCCCAATCCCCCTTACCTCTCACTCCTCATGGTTCCTCTCTCCTCGTGGTTCCTGCTTCACGTCATCTCCGAGGGGTTGTGCACGGCGTTGTGAGGAAACAGAACAGCCTCTGTTTCCTTACAACGACATGGATCGTCTATATGTTTTTTAGAACGCATGGTCATTTACCATACATACCTTTACAACAAAATTCGTTGTAAAGGCATGCGTGGTAAATGACCATGCGTTCTAAAAAAATGCGTAGTAATGACTTCGTTATGTACAACGCATGCGTGGTAATGCATGCGTTGTAATGGTATCGCAAAGTAAAAAAGTCGTTGTAACGGCTGTTTACCGATCGAAGCTGGCCCCTGTTCTTCAGTGAGACGTTTATTTGATTAATTAGGAGGAAGGAATGTGGTTTTTTTACCGAAAAGTGCATTCCCGGCTGTTGTATTGTGAAAGTGTCCGCGTGGCCTGGTTTCACTTCCGGTGAGAGAGTGGAAGAGTCTGTTTGAATCTAAAGGAGTTCTGTTGTTGGACGGGGCCGGCGCGACATGTCATCAGAAAACATAGCTAATGGAAAGCGTCCTCCCTGAAGTGTGGAGCAGTGCCATGAGAGGTCAACGAGTGTGCATCCCACCGCAGTATGACCGTACCGCGTGACCCATGTGCCGCCTCCAGGGTACGGGAGGCAGAAGCGGCATCGCAGGTCCTCTTGAAGACCGTTGTATCACTAATTCTACATTTTGGTACTAGGGCATTTTAACTTCGTTGTTCCTGCCAGATACAAAGAGAAGATCCTGTGTTATTCAGTGCCCTCGTTACCTTTTTTGTGGGTTGTGGTGCTTGTCACTTCGCTGCCCCGCCAGGGGACACGACTGGGCACCCCACCTCGTGTGCCATCTGCAGGGCCTCTGCCCTCAGATCACTGGTTTCGGTTTCTGGAGTGGCAACATAAAAAGTTGCTCCCAAAGGACTAACCTGAACACTTAGGTGAATATCCCCTGCACCAGCATTCCACGGAAATTCTTTCCTAGCTCTCCCACGTCAACGAGCACGGCTCCGCTCGCGACACCGCATGACGTCATCGGAGCCATAAGAGGATTTCGTCGGCCTGCTGACGTCAGTTCCACCCATTTTTTCCGTGCCACCGAGGCAAACAGGGGACCGAGACATTTTCACATGTATACATAGTATAATAAATATATATATATTCACTGAAAAAACCATAGGTTTCAGGCACGTTATAGTTAGAAATTAGCATTTAAAAAACCTTAGAAATTCACTGAAAAAACCATAGGTTTCAGGCACGTTATAGTTAGAAATTAGCATTTAAAAAACCTTAGAAATTCACTGAAAAAACCATAGGTTTCAGGGGCGTTATAGTTAGTTGGACATTTCACTCGTACAAAACCATAGAAATTCCCCCGTTATAGTTAGTTCAGCTAACTATAACTCGCGTGCCAGCAATGCACTGCTGATGACGTCACATATTACATCACTCATGACATGGTCAGTGACATCACTCATGACATCACTGATGACATCTCAAATGACATCTCAAATGACATCACTGATGACATCATCCAGTGAATGTGTGTTTTTCTGAAAATTAAATATGTTTTATATATGTATATCTCAAGGTCGATGGAAGAATAAATGGGTATATAAGTGTCTAAATGGATGATTTTTTTGGTAAAATTGATTGTATAACTGACTAAGTGTATCTTAGTGAATACATGGGTTAGTGAGTAATGTTTAAATATGAAAATATCTGTATCAGTCTCTCACTTTGTGTATAAGTGGCTGCATGGGTTGGTGAGTAGCTGCATGAGTGTCTATATAGGTTATTAGTTGGTTTTTTGAGTATCAGTATGAGTGTCTGAGTGTCTGTATGGTTCGGTGGGGGGTATTACTTAGTGCATAGATGCATGAATGAGTGACTCACTGTTTGTATGTGTTGAAGACAGCATGTGTGCAGGACTGTATAGGTGGATGAGTATGTGTATGGGTGTGTTAGTGAGTGAATGACTGTCTCAATAGTGTCTTTATGAGTAACTACATATGTTTTAAACTAGTATATGTGAGTATTGGTGTATATAAGTGAGTATATGTGAGAGTGAAGAGATTGGAAGAGTTCCTGTACAAATAAGTAGGTGTTTCTATAAGTGATTGTTTAAGAGAGTAAGTATGTGTAAGTTTCTGTAGAAGTAAGTGTGGTAGTGTGTGTATAACTGTATATGCAAGTAAATGGATGTTTGATACTTTGTTTGCATGTGTGACTATGTGTGTGAGTAACTCTATGGATGAGTGGCGGTGTGTAACAGGATGTATAGGTGTATGAGTACATATGATGAGTGAGTACATGTATGAGTGACTGTTTAGGGACTGTTGGTGAATGAGTGAATGAGTGTGTAGATCTTGGAATTACTGAATAGGTGTGTTGTAACTGGTATTGGTATGTCCATTGTTTTGAAAATGTTAGTTTGTATTTTTGAGTGTGTGTATCAAAGGTTATATTAGGGTGAGAGGAGGTCTGCCACACTATCACAAGGATGATGTCATCAGTGATGTCATTTGAGATGTCATCAGTGATGTCATGAGTGACGTCACTGACCATGTCATGAGTGATGTAATATGTGACGTCATCAGCAGTGTATTGCGGGCGCGCGAGTTATAGTTAGCTGAACTAACTATAACGGGGGAATTTCTTTGGTTTTGTACGAGTGAAATGTCCAACTAACTATAATGCCCCTGAAACCTATGGTTTTTTCAGTGAATATATATATATATATATATATATATATATATATATATATATATATATATATATATGTTTATATGCAAGCAATACTAAATGCTTGAATAATACCATGAATAAACAAGCAGCAAATAATATGAGATAAGACTCAAGCAAATATACTGGGACGTCCTGCAAGAGATCAGAAAGATATATACATACTAGATACATCAATTGATTACTTTGGACGTGCACCTCAACTCACACATCACAAAGAAAACACCTCAAATGATCAAAGCCACTGGCCAAACATCACAATGGCAATAATCAAAGCTCAAGCACCTCAAATGACCACAGCCACTGGAACCACGCATCACAATGGCACTAGTCAAAACTCAATACTTCACCAGGTGCAAACACTGCATCTTAGCCCACTCCTGACCGGGGGATTCACAGCCGGGGATAAGAGCTCAGCAACCAGGGTTCCACGCTCCGAAGTAGACACATCTGTCCTCGTTCGGATTCCAAAATCCCGGTTTCTAAGTCAACAACCCTCAGCTTTATAATCACAAAACACACACTGGAAGGTTCAAGAGTTTTCCATCCGCGCCAGGAACCCTCCTGAAACTAGCCAGCTTCCAGGTAAGCATTCCATGGCAGGAAGGAGTTCTCACGTTCCCTCGCTTGTTTCAGCCTTTATCTTGACGAAGCTCCCGAAAGTACATTAAACAATCTCTCACAAAAACAAAAAGACCTTGAACGTGATTAACCCAAACAACTTGCAAGCGCTGCTGTGCACGCAGATAATGCTCAAGCAAGGCAGAGTCAGAATTCAGGATGACATGAGACCATGTCAAAGCCAATAGTAAGAACTTCATAATTCTACCAATGTACAACACAATGCACATTTGTGCACAACTGCTTGTAGATTCACTTACTTCATCTCCCAATGTCCTATAGCATCACATACTTCATCTCTCAATGTACAACACCGAGCACACATGTGCATCATCGCTCACAACACCGCACCTCGAGACCAAAAAGTACATCCCAAACCTCTCTCTCTCCCTCTCATGCTTTCAAATGCACATCCGTAAACTAAGAAGGGTACGCTGTTCCCCAAAGGAGATGGAAAAACAGGAGGGGAGTCCTCCTAGACGGAACTAGAGTCCTCACACACCCAGCAAGCTAGGTGTCATGCTTCATCCAAATCTAGTTGTGACCTAGACAAGGATGACAAAAGCAATGACAATTAAAATTGGTACTCTGTGGGAAACAGAGTATGGTAATCCTTAAATCCCCGCATCGAGTAATCCATCAGGTTTGTGCAATGCTAAACCATTTATAGTGAAAACAATGAAATGTTTAGCATTGCACTAACCAGAGTACCAATTTTAATTGTCATTGCTTTTGTCATCCTTGTCAAGGTCACAACTAGATTTGGCGGGACTGCGTGCCTGCAATTAGGAACAGTGGTAGGTAGGAACTCCTCCACCTTACCACCTCGTGTAGATAGTTTCCTATAGGTCCTGAAGAAATGCATAGTATCATAGTTTGATCATATTGCGTGAAACATGTCGACCACTTTTTAGAGCCGAGCTTTGCTCCTCTGGTTTATTTAGCCAGCGAGCAGCCGCTCTTCTGTATTTTTAATAAGGTGGATGACCATCCCATTAAAATCTTTTTTTGGATTATCCAACCTTTTTTAAACCACTTATTCGCATCTACACTCACCTCTAGGGCCCTCACACCCACAGCACCATACGGCAGGAACAGAAGATCTCAGCTAAAGAGCCCCTTTATGGGTGCCCGTCGGGTATTGCACCGCCGACCTGACGAGGAGCGAGTCCATATGATGAAGCATGACACCTAGCTTGCTGGGTGTGTGAGGACTCTAGTTCCGTCTAGGAGGACTCCCCTCCTGTGGTTCCCCTCCTGTTTTTCCATCTCCTTTGGGGAACAGCGTACCCTTCTTAGTTTACAGTATCTGGGCATGTACGCTGGACCCCGTAAAACAGCCCTCTTAGTCCCTCTCCTTGTTTGATTCAAATGCACATCCCACACGTTCGATTCTTGGCAAGGCTGTCCTACTCCGTGACAGCTCCCACTGAAAGACTGCAAGATTACAAGAAGGAAACTTTTAAGAGAAACAGGCATTTGCAGGACATCGTACATTCAGGCTAGGTTAAAATAACACACTAAAGTCAGTTAAAATAATGGTAGTCAAAGGTCATCACTGGGTGTCAGACCACATGAGTGCCTCTAGCACTACAAGTATTCCTAGAGGTCGTACGCTTAAGCTCGACCTAAAAAGGATGAAACATAAATGGGATTCTACTTGATCACCGACAAAGAAAAAGATAGCTTTAAGAAAAGGTTACGCTAAAGTGTCCTCAAAGGCATGACCTAAGAAACAGTCTCAGAACAGGCTGCCTTGCTGTCTTTTGGTTAATCAAGGCCTTTTGTAACAGATCAAGAATCACACGGTTGAGCTCACGCCCACTGTGCAGTGACCCATTGCTGCCCAACTAGGTTTGCCATATAAAAGCACCACAGCATCCATAAGTACAGACAAAGATATACTGGCTTCTCAATGCACCTTAAATTATGGTTTACTTGTAAGTCTAGGCTTATAATAAACTAATTATCAATATTAATACAAGACGGGACACACACTGCATTGTTTCTTTGTACTTACCCATACCAATGGATTACAAAGTAAGGGCCTGCAAGTTACACGCATAGCTTTCCATTATGTGCATGAGCCACTGAGCTAACTTGCCTTGTTTCCAACAGGTTACACTCAAAGCCCCGTGGCAAGCGCATTAACCCTGCGACTGTTCTGTGAATAAAAGACTGTAACATGCAAATGAAGTCCACAATTCTCAGGTGTGGACGCGGTATCCTAAATGTTGCCTGCAATAGGTCGGAGGGTTAATGTCCCTACTGCTGCGATGCATCTTTACCTACCACGGTATATAAAAGTAAAACCATTCCGTTTCGCGATTAAAACACTTATAACTGAGTTCTACGAAAGTGCAATGCTGTGCAAGAGGGTTAACCCTAAAAAACACAAATGAGTATTCAACATGTAATAATAATAATTGTGAATGGGAAGAGTGAGGCATGCTGCGTTTTGCATACGTGAGGGGCCCGAAGGACTGTCCAGGTCGCCAGGGATAAGCAGATGGAATCACGGAGTGTTTCAGTTTCAATGTTGGGAGCTCTAATCGCTAAGTTTAATGCGCCTGTAAATGAAGACAACCGAAACACACTGTGCCAGTTCAGGTGAAACAACAGCATACTGAAAACAGAACCTAAGAAACACACTAAAAAATAAACCAAGCCTCCTTTTTCATCACAATATTTAGAATCCAGTCACAAGATAAGATACCCGAGTCAAATATGTAAATAAACCAAGCACAGCATACCCGAGAAAATCTGGAGCGATTTGGGCAGCCTGAGAGCGACAACTGGAATACATATGGTTGACTTTTCTGAAGGGTCACGTCCCCCTTTCTTCAAAAAAGAAAATTATCAATTCTAAGAGAATCATTTACAGGAAAACGGGGTTTTCTTTGGATCTTCAATGCCACAGTAAACACTTCTTGCCTTCAGATTTGAATTATAGTGCTTTGCTGCCATCATGTGGAATTGAGCAATACCTGCTCTCTCTGACCCCAGACCTCTTCTGAAGCGGGTGTAACCTAAACCAGCCGCCACGTTATTTGAGAATTGAAGGACCGGTAGTGACCCTTACTGTTAGCAGTTGCAGTGCCGGTCTGACGGCAGGGCGCGGACCTCCAGGAGTCAAGTCGCCGATTGCTCCTCGCTGCGTCACGTATTCTGATGCCTGACTGCTGAGCTCAGTGCAGCCGGACTGCACTGCAGCAGGGTGCCTGTGAGGCACCACCACTCCGATGGCGGTCGGGACCGGTCCGGCGGGTCGACAGACTTGAGTGTCTGTCGCATTACGGCATGAATCACTGAGTCAGTTAACAAACGCGCTTTGCGAGCAGCGGCGTCTGGACGCTCTTCTAACTCTGACCAACTACCTTCAAGTCTGCCGCTCACGCCGGGCCGGGCGATAGCCATTGGCCAGTTTTAGGTCTGCCTAGGCAGGGCTTGCGCTGTGTCTTGGAACAGGTATGGACTTTAAGGTCCGCCCATTTTACCACCCATCTTTTCAATTGGCTCCTGTTTCTGCCCTTTGTAAATGGCAGCTTTTGATTGACAAAAGACTTATTAGTCCCTCCTTTTCTCCTCTTGTAACCTCCCATGAGGACTGCCCCATTACATGTGTTGTTAATCGGTATGTTTTAATAAGTCTGTGAGCACTATTTCCTGAAATGACTTGGACACGCTTTCCAGCAACCGCTTTTTCTTTTATCAAGCGTGATGCATGCAGCGCTTTATCTTATGTTTTTGGGCTTTAGCTGCAATAATGGCGACAACACATTTCTTTTCTTATGTGCGACTCGCAGAACTTGATGTTGAAACTGCACACAAAATAATATATTTTTTAAAAGCAGCGTGGCACGCCGTGCCTTATTTTTTATGTTTTCAGCCGTGCATAATCTTATGTTTTAATTTCAGCGGCACTCCGTGCTTCAACTTCAACAATAGCAGCCACGCCTTTCTTCCGCGTGGCTCAACCAACTTAATCTAAGTGTCCTTCTTCAGTGCTTACAGCGGGGGACGTGTCCTCCACCTGCAGCTTGGGTGATTAGCGTCCCTGCTATTTGAGACTTTGGCTTCCGTTTCCGCTTCCGCTTCCTGCTGCTGCTCACGTTGCCTACTTCAGTTGACTGCATCTGACGTTAGCCCAAGCAGGTCACTCTTTCTCTATTAGCGGCTCACAGAACTTGATGTTAAGACTGCACTCAACATAATATGAATTTTTTAAAGCAGCGCGGCACGCTGCGCTTTTTGAAAAAGCAGCGCGGCACGCTTTATTTTATTTTTTCCAGCCGTGCATAATCTTATGTTTTAACTTAAGCAGCGCAGCACGCAGCGCTTCAAATTCAACAATTGCGGCCATGCCTTTCTTCTGCGCGGATCGTCCAACTTAATCTAGGTGTCCTGTTCCAGTTTTTACAACTAAGGACGTATCCTGTCATTTACAAAGCCAATAACTCTACCTTTCACAAATGCGAGACCAATTACATTGCAAATACTTGTTAAGACTGACTCACTGTGACACTCCGTCATGTGATGTCATGTCACTGACACTGAATCTGAACCATTGCCGCAGCGGTGAATGAACTTTCTTGTTATATTGTAGCCTCTCAGCCTGCCTAAGCCAGCCCAGTCGCGAGCTGAGCCAGACGCCCCAAGCCTGCAGCAAGCAGCACGGACTGAGCGCTGCAGCCTAGCTTTTTGACAGTGCAGTAACAGCGCTCCAGCTTGACAGCTGAGGCACTATAAATGCGCAATGTTGCATTTCAGTGCAGTGATGCGGACCACCACACAAAAATGCGTTAGTCTAATGCCTTATGCGTGGTACATGGCAGGGCTGCACTTGCCCCTGCAGTGCAGAGCAACATTCATATCTGATCACATATACATGGGACACTGTTATAACCAACTAAATGTCTGGCCTTTATTTTCGTTTTACCAACAAGTTAGTACTCAGAACTGACCTGAGGCCAAATCACCTGTAACAATTCACATTGGCCTGGGTATGTCAGAATGAAGCATCGCCGTCACACAGCTCTCTTCTTATCATCACTCACCGTCTTAGAGATGATAGACGGATGGATGCCTGCCAAAAGTCTGCTATCTTTCATTTATGGACACTACAAAGTTGAAACATGCTTTACGGGAACAAAATAAAATTATTGCAAGTGGCAACACATAACCACTGCTATTAAACAGGGGCAGCTCCTCCGTAATGGCGGAGGAGCATCGCCCCACAGCTCACGCCAGCAGATGATAAATAAAACGATAACATCACAATGTTTTTATAATTTTGTTTATGCTGTCTGAGCCCTGCAATAAGTATAGGGCGGGGCCGGGCCATGCATGTCAGGGAGGAGGAGTATTGTGCACTTATAAGTGCACATGTATTTTGGCCGGCCATCCTAGGCCGGCTAAACACATATGAGCGGTTATGTTTCTCCAACCCAGCTGTGTTACAGAGTTGGGTTGGAGAAAAGCCATTGGCTTCAATGCACTGTCTGAGCAGCAAACGAGGCCGTCCAGACCAATCCTGGCACTGCTCTCATGCCATAAAAGCAGCGTCTGGATTTGGTGTTGAGACTGCCCTGAGGGTCCATCCCATTCCAGCCCGACGAGAGGAGCAGTGAGGCGGCCGGCAGCGGGTGCGGAGCAGAGCAGAAGGTAAGTCTTTTATTTTTTTTGCTTTTATATTATCACTCTCCCCCCCAACCCCGCGGCCGCCCTACCACTTTAGATAGGTGGCCGCCGCCACTGCTATTAAAGCAACTCCGTTCGTATGTGGCACAAGCTACTGTGCTCTGTTCAAACAGAATGCTCCTCTAATTCCTATTGTTACTCAAGTTAAATGTTCTCATGTTCCTTTTCCATTTCAGAAACAGCACTGTAGAAATAAGGGCTGCACACAACAGCAGAAACAATTATAATCAAACATCACTAGTCAATGATTAAACTGTTACTACATTGTGACTCATTGTCAGAAGAGTGTTGTAAAGTCTATTGTCATAGAGTGAAGCATTATAAAGTGGAGTAGAGTGGAGTGGCATATCATACAGTGTAGTAAAGTGTTATTTAGTGTAGTGTCATGGCGTCTCATATAGCGGAGTCAAATATTGTAGAGTGGTGCGGCGAGCTGTACAGTGGACTAGCATGTCGTACCATAGAGTAGGGAGTGGTAGACTGTGAGAGTGTGTTAGAAATTGGTTTCTGGTTGGCAGAGGTATGCAACCTGTCCGAGCAGGAACCACAATCTCAGTCAATGTAAGTCAGATACACACCATAAATTAACCTGTGCTCACCCTCTGGCAGCTTGGCACACAGCAGGCAGGCTTAATTTAAGAGGCAATCTGTAAAGTATTTGTGCAACACTTCAAACAGTAACAGAGTGAAAACACCACAAAAGGACTCCACACCAGAGTAGAAAATAGCTTATATTTTCATGAACAAAATACTTAAACAACAAAAATCCAGTAAGTATAACCAGAGATATAAATTTTTAAATGTTAAACTGTAAAAGAGTGCTTAAAAGCTTAAAGCGCTAATCGGGGTTAACTGTTCGTGCTAGACCAGGGTAAATCTAAAAGTTCAAGCCGACATGATGGAGCGCAGCTTGGATAGAGACACCAGCCTTGTCCTGCTGAAAATTACCTGAGATGCATCGTGGACGGAGTCCAGATGCGGGAAGCAAAAGGCGATGCGTCAGTGCCTGAACACAGGTTTGTAGGTGATGCATCGCTGTCGAGCTGGGCAACGCGGAGATGCGTCAGTGTTGACTGCAGGATGTAGGCAATGCGTCGGAAACTGGAGGTGATGAGCCGAGCAATCGGTGATCCGACGGCTTCGGTCCTTATGCTAGTGGCGATGCGCTGACGGAGATGCACTAGTTCCCATTGGTGCAACGTCTTCGATACGTGGAGTTTGGCAGTTGCAGCACTTTATACCCACTTCCAAGGGCCCAGGACTGGACTGGCACTACTTGGCAGGGCAAGACTTGCAGCAAGCAAAGTCCAGGTGCTGTTGCAGGATGATGGTAAGTCTTTATTGTCCCTAAGACTTAGAATAGGGGTCAAGCCAACATGCCCTTGGCGTCACTATGGGTTCAAGTGAGGTGGGTCCAGTCCTTCCTCAGCAGGCCAGCGGTTAGCAGGCAGCAGGACCGCACAGCAGAAAAACAGTTCTTTCAGAGCAGCAGTCCGGCAGAGCCAGTTCTTATATCAGCACAGCAGTCCTTCCTCTTGGCAGAGTTCTTCACAGGTCTAGTAGTGTACCGATTTGGTAGGGTCAGAGACCCAGTACTTAAATCCAGTTGTGCCCCCAGATTGACTACGGGGGTATGCAGCCCTTTGTGTGGGGACAAGACACAGCCTATTCAGGTGTGCCACCTCCTCCCTCCCATCCTGCCCAGGATGACCGATCAGGTTGTGGATGGCGCATTAGTCATACCTAAGCTCCCTTTGTGTGGGCTCAACACAAGGAAAGGTACAGGCAGAGACAAAGGCAACAACAGCACAAACCTAGACGGTACATCAGTAAAAGGACCAGCGCATGGACAGCAAGGACCACAAAATCTGGATAAAATCAGTACTGTAATTAGCTGCCCACAACAGCCACCCCAGCCACATGAGGTACACCAGCAGAACCAAAACAGCTCACTGGTAAAGTCATAATTAGTAGCTTGCTACGAGCCACCAACGCAGTCAGAGGACAATTTGCCATCTAAACAGATAAAGGAAGACTCACAACTGAACAAAGAGGAATCATTTGGCTCCGATTGCGATATGTCATACCTAGCATTCAAGGAGTGGTGTGAGAAGGTGGGTTGGTATATGCTGTCCACTAATTAAAGTGGGCACCTTGTACCAGTCCACACGACCCTTATGATGTATGAGGTCAAAGATAACCTTATTGAAAGCTATACTAGTGGTATCTATGGAGAGCAGCCTTCATGCTTAATCTTGAAGGAATGTAAAGCAGCTTGTTTTACCAGAATATCACCTCCTGAATGACTAAATGAAAGGAGAACCACACAGTAGTTATATAAAAATATGTATTTATTAATATACCACTCTCTACTAATCTCTATACGAGATTAGAGCATAAAGGACACAACATTGGATCAATAGAACATTCGGAACTAGCACAATACACAGCGGGCTCCAGGGGGAGACCGAACCATATACTAAAAAAATGGTATAACAATCACGACTTGAATAGACACAGTGCCTAGAGCACGTAGAATCGTTGGGACCCCAAGGAACCACCCAAGGCAGTGACACAGGGCCCCCACGGAGGACGGGTGCAGTGAGGAAACACAACTGCGTGCTCTGTACAACTCTATGGGAAAGTCGCAGTTGTAAAGTTACAGTTTAAGGACATTTCTACGAGGACTTCAAGCAAACCCTTTGGAACTTAAGAGGTTCTAGAGCCAACACACCAGTGAATACCGAGGTACCCGTGTTACCTATCCCAGAGGAGCCGGGTTCATAGGGGTCAAGTGGTGTCGGAAACCTTTGTATTTTTCAAGGGAGAGCTGCAAAGAAATACTGGTGCCAGGAAGGCGAAGAGTGTCCGGTGGAAACCAAGCATGGATTCTGGGTGAGAGGAACCTGAAAGCAGAGGGGACAGAGTCTGGGTCACGTCAGGTGACCAGGGGCTCGGTAGTCGAATGCCCACCGATGTCGGGTGCTTCAGGTTCGAAGAAGGGATGCTTGACTCTGCAGCCACGAGGACCAGGAGACGTCGAAGATGACCAGTATCCGGAGGTGAGCTGTCTCATGAAGGATGTCGAGTGCTGAGGGGTCGGCGTCCGGCTGGAGCACCAACAAGCCTTGGCAAATGCACCCCACGCAGGCAAAACAAACAGGTTACGGTGTGGACCCGCAAGTTCCAGGGGACTCTCCAAGCAATGGAGAGTCAGGGCACATCTGGAGCAACCAGGAAAGCCCAAGAACAAACAAGGTGACCCTCACCAGGACCCACAGGCCAACGGACCAGGAGTCCCGAGGAGACCTCAAGCAAGTTTGCAAAGCACCAGCTCACGGAGCACTCAGTGCGAGGAGGCCGGATATCTTCGATGCAATTACTACTCAGATTCCAATGCACAAGCTCGGGGATCGCCAATAAGCATATGCACTTGCAAATGTACGCGGTGCACAGGGGTTCGGGTTACACGGCCCCCACGAGGGATACTGGTCTCAGAATTGCTGAGAGGTCAGATCAACCTCAGGGACCTTCGGAAACCCACCTCCTGTGTTGCTTAAATCTTCGGAGGCCTCAGGAGCTCGGGAGAAGCAAACCGGTCAGATGCGTTAAGGTGCCTGCTTTTGCAGGGGAGTAACTCCTTTACTCCAAGGGAGATTCTTCAGTCGTCCAGCGTTGTGCAGACAGTCAAAGTACATGGTTTCTTCTTAGCAGAATCTTGTCCAGGTAAAATCCAAAGTCCTGTAGTCAGGTAACCCATTTTATACCCACGGGAAAGGGTTGGACAGATTCAGGGGACCCTCCTAGGGAAGGGGCAGGACAGAGGGGTGGCTACACCCATGTCCTTTGTCCAGTTTCGTGCCAGAGCAGGAGCCAATGGCTCCCAGAACTGGTTTGAGCTGGACTATGCACAGGGACACCAAAGGTGCCCCCAGTGCAGACTTTCTGGCACTCTAAGAGTGCACCCACCCAGCCCCAATACACTAAATCCTGTCTGGGAGGTGGTTACACCTCCCTGTGACAGGATGCCTATTGTTATGCCTTCCTCTGCTCGAGCTTGGCTCAGCAGCAGGAGAGCAGAATCGTGTCTGTGGCTGGCAGCGTCCATTTTGTGCTGCCCGGGTCGAAAAAGCTGGTACCGGGTAGACCAGTGACCTACACATGTCCCTCTGGAAGGGTGGAATCATACCTCCCACACCAGTTACTGGTGTGGAGGTATGATTCTAAGGTGTTTGACACCAAACAAAACATGTTTCTAAGCAGCCGTTTTAAAGTTAGCATTTACCGCGAGGTTATAATGCACTTAGACCTATATGTCTGGCTGCATCACAGACAACCCCGGACAATGGTCTCCGAAGGCTGCAAAGGGGCCCTACTCATGCAGGGGCACCCTCTCACGCAAAACTCGGCATCCTGCCTTCAGGATTGATAAGGCCTGCCATAGGGGTGACTGATAGGTTTTTAATTGTAGTGATTTAGATAGATATAGTGAACCTATATCTAAGTAAGTGGTGCAAGCACCAGCTTACACAGGCTGCTGTAGCAGGCATGTCATGTCATTTTGAATGGCCTTTCATGGGTGGCATAATACATGCTTCTGCCTATGGGAGGCCTCTGGGGTGCCTATGCCCTGGGTACATGTGTACCATATACTCGGGACTGATAAGGGTGCCTCAGTATCCAATCTGAAGTTTACCTAAAGTACATACATAGCAATTTAAGGGAGAAAGCAGATAGACTGGGGTCCTGGATAGCAGGATCCCAGTCAGACTAGTCCAAAAACAGTGAGACATCAGCAAAAAGTGGGGGTAACCATAAGAAGCAGATCCTACTTTCCTACAAGTGGGAAGAAGTGGTAGCCTCCTACACACAAAGAACTAATGTAGGCAAGTCACCCTCTGCTACTCCAACCTACACAGACTTCAAGCCAAAAAGGTAACCGACGAGGCTTCTGCATCAGACCGCTTCTGGGCAATCTTCCTTAGCACCCTGCAGCACATAGTAACTGCCTCACAATATCAGTCAGGTAAGATGGACTTACAGCTGTCAGTTCTTCACTCTTAGGCAGACTCTGTATCCAGAATAAACGATAAGTTGTCAGACCTAAACGGGCTGATAAAAAGAGGCCAGGCAGCGGCATCGGCACAAATAGATTGCACTTGCGCGCCAATATTGGACAAAATAATTACATTGCCAACCATGTTAATCGGCTTACTAACAGACTTAAAACAAAGCTATGGACCATGAAATGCTGCAACTGCTGTGTCCCGACCCTTGACAGAGCAACCGGGGGTGACGCACATGATCAGACCAATACAACCAAAAGGTCCTGCACAAACAGCACCCACTCACCAGAGGCAACCAACAAACACGAAAATCCCTCAATAGTGTCCACAGCGCCCAAAATATCCTCTGCAGCTCTGCTTAAACAACGAACTATAAATGCAAGTCCAAATAAAACACAAATCCGCCGCAAACAAAAAAAGGAAGGGCAGAAATTAGAAAAACGTGACACTTGTCCAACTGCAAGAGGATAAGACCACAAGGACAATAGCTGACCTAAGTGTGGCCGACCAACATCAGCCACGACTCCACCGATCAGCAAAATTAAAAATAACGGAAGAGAGACCCACCCAGACAGAAATTACGCAAACTGAAACAGAATCTCCTGGCCGTTCACCCGCATCGGCATAAAAAAAGAAAGAGGATCTAAACCATACGGCAGCGACACAGGCCGGAAAAACAGAAAGGCCTCTGCTCAGAGGGCAATCACAAATAACACAAACAGCAACTGTATCGGCAAATTTCACAATGGCGAAAACAAAAAAGCATGCCGAAATCCATCACAGCTATATTGTCCCACGGCCTCATAATACATGGACCAATTTTTTACAAAGTCGAATCAGGTTCAAACCAAACAGGCTGAAAATCACACATCAACAGAGGGTAAAGGCACCTGCATTCCCATGTCCTTGGAAACAGAGGAAGAACTAATCAAAGCACAAACCTTTGCAACAAAGGCCACAGGAAAAAAGACAGTTTATAATACAACAACTTCGATCATTGAGCATGAAGAACGCCGAGATAATCGGCAGTGTGCCATCAATCCCCACTTAAAGGATGCATCCCAACAACAATCGGAAGGGATGCAAACACATCATTACAGGGGCCTCGTGAGTGAACAGTGGCTAACAAACTCCATAGTATTCCAACCAGAATACAGTTCTAGGGGAGAGGAATACTCTAAATAGAGGAAACATAATGTGTCTCCTCCACCCAACAAAAAGCTTGGAGGACGTTGTAGGAAAGTAGTATCTGCTTCTTATGGTTACCCTCACTTTTTTGCCGATGTCACACTGTTTTTGGCCTAGTCTGACTGGGGTCCTGCTATCCAGGACCCCAGTCTATCTGCTTTCTCCTGTGAATTGATATGCATGTACTTTAGGTACACTCCAGATTGGATACTGGGGTACCCTTATCAGTCCCTAGTATATGGTACACCATGTACCCAGGGCATAGGTACCCCCAGAGGCCTCCCATGGGCTGAAGCATGTATTATGCCACCCTAAGAGGCCATTCAAATTAACACGACCAGCCTGCTACTGCAGACTGTGTAAGCTGGTGCTTGCACCACTTACTTAAGATATAGGTTCACTATATCTATCTAAATCACTACACTTAAATACCTATCAGTCACCCCTATGGCAGGCCTTAACAATCCTGAAGGCAGGGTGCTGGGTTTTATGTGAGAGGGTGCCCCTGCATGAGCAGAGCCCCTCTGCAGCCTTCGGAGACCATTCTCCGGGGTTGTCTGTGATGCAGCCAGACATATATGTTTAAGTGCATTATAACCTCGCGGTAAATGCTAACTTTAAAACGGCTGCTTAGAAACATGTCGTGTTTGGGGTCAAACACCTTGGAATCATACCTCCACACCAGTAACTGGTGTGGGAGATATGATTCCACCCTTCTAGAGGGACATCCGTGGGTCACCGGTCTACCTGGTACCAGCTTTCTCGACCTGGGCAGCACAAAATGAATGCTGCCAGCCACAGACACGAATCTGCTCTCCTGCTGCTGAGCCAAGCTCGGGCAGCGGAAGGCATGACAATAGGCATCCTGTCACAGGGAGGTGTAACCACCTCCCAGACAGGATTTAGTGTATGGGGGCTGGGTGGGTGCACTCTGTGAGTGCCAGAAAGTCTGCACCGGGGGCACATTTGGTGTCCCTGTGCATAGTCCAGCTCAAACCAGTTCTGGGGGCCATTTGCTCCTGCTCTGGTGCGAAACTGGACAAAGGACATGGGTGTAGCCACCCCTCTGTCCTGCCCCTCCCCTAGGAGGGTCCACAGAATCTTTCCACCCCTTCCCATGGGTATATAGTGGGTTACCTGGCTACAGGACTTTAGATTTTACCAGGAAAAGATTCTGCCAAGAAGAAACCAAGTACTTCGACTGCCTGCACGATGCTGGACGACTGAACAATCTCCCTTGGAGTAAAGGAGTTACTCCCCTGCAAAAGCAGGCACCTTAACGCATCTGACTGGTTTGCTTCTCCCGAGCTCCTGAGGACTCCGAAGATTTCAGCAACACAGGAAGTGGGTTCCCGAAGGTCCTCGAGGTCGATCTGCCCTCTCAGCGATTCTAAGACCAGTATTCCTCGTGGGGACCGTGCAACCCGAACCCCTGTGCACCGCGTACACTTGCAGTTGCATATGCTTAGTGACGATTCCTGAGCCTGTGCTTTGGACTCCGTGTAGTCCTGACCCCGAGCAGTATTTGCACTGAAGATTTCCGGCCTCCACTCCACGAGTGTCCTGTGGGCTGGTTCTTTGCAGACTTGCTTGAGGTCTCCTCGCGATCCCTGGTCCGTTGGCCTGTGGGTCCTGGCGAGGGTCACCTTGTTATTTCTTGGGCTTACCTGGTTGCTCCAGACATGCCCTGACTCCCCATTGCTTGGAGAGTCCCCTGGATCTTGCTGGTCCACACCGTAACCTGTTTCCTCTGACCGCGTGGGTTGCAGTTGCCAAGGCTTGTTGGTGCTCCAGCGAGACATCGACCCCTCAGCTCTCGACATCCTTCGTGGGACAGCTCACCTCCAGACTCTGGTCATCCTCGATGTCTCCTGGTCCCCGTGGCTGCAGAGACAAACAACCCTTCTTCACTTCTGAAGCACCCGACATCGGTGGGCATTCGACTACCGAGCCCCTGGTCACCTGAAGTGACCCAGACTCTGTCCCCTCTGCTTTCAGGTTCCTCTCACCTCGAATCCAGGCTTGGATTCCACCGGACATTCTTCGCCCTCCTGACAGCAGGACTTCTTTGCAGCTCTCCATTGAAAACGACGAAGGTTTCCAACACCACTTGACCCCTATGCACCCGGCTCCTCTAGGATAGGTAACACAGGTACTTTGGAACTCACTGGTGGGTTGGCCTTAGAACCTCCTAAGTTCCAAAGGGTTTGCTCAAAGTCCTCTTAGAAGTGTCCTTAACTTATAAATTCCCAACCGCGACTTTCCCATAGAGTTGTACGGAGCACGCGTCTGTGTTCCCACACTGCACCCGTCCTCCGTGGGTCCACTGTGTCACTCCTCTGGGTGGTTCCTTGGGGTCCCAGCGATTCTACGTGCTCTAGGCCCTGTGTCTATTGAAGTCATTGTTCTTATACCATTTTTTCAGTATATGGTTCGGTCTCCCCCTGGAGCCCGCTGTGAATTGTGCTATTTTCTATTGTTCTATTGATTCAGTATTGTGTGCTTTGTGCCCTAGTCTCGCATAGAGCCCAGTAGAGAGTGTTATATTAATAAATACATATTTTTATATAAACACTGTGTGGTTCTCCTTTCATTTAATCATTTAGGAGGTGATATTCTGGTAAAACAAGCTGCTTTACATTCCTTCAAGATTAAGCCTGAAGGCTGCTCTCCATAGCTACCACTAGGATAGCTTTCAATAAAGGTTATCTTTGACCTCAGACATCATAAGGGTCGTGTGCTCTGGTACAAGGTGCCCACTTTAATTAGTGAACAGCATATACCAACCCACCTTCTCACAGACGTGAACACAGCAAATCTAACTTCTATAGAATTTATTTACGTTGACAACCCTAAAGGTATAGAGGTAACCAAAACAAAATGGACCACAAAGGAGATAATAAAAATTAAATGAAGGAATCAACCATTTTTCAACACTCGGGGATACGGATATATCCATACAACATACACATGTTACCCTCCCTACTTAAGTCGATGCAAACACGAGCACGGGACATTAAGGCTACCCCGTTGCACACACTGCTACTATTGTATAGGCTTTGGAAACTGCATAATTATTTAAAAAAACTGTGTGAGAATTTGTAATTTGTTTTAACAATCCCCACTTGCACTTGATTCT
This sequence comes from Calotriton arnoldi, assembly GCA_963921515.1. NCBI lineage: Eukaryota > Metazoa > Chordata > Amphibia > Caudata > Salamandridae > Calotriton > Calotriton arnoldi. Next base: position 887,133 of record CAWUFW010000708.1, read on the forward strand.
GAGCCCAAGGTGAGCAGGTGTATGCCGCATGTAAGAGTGGGTCACCGAGCTCACGCCATCTTGGTTAGCGTTCTAGTTGCTCTTAGAGAGGAGGTTACCCTCCCTACTTAAGTTGATGCAAACGCCAGCGCGGGGATATTAAGGCTACCCCGTTGCACACACTGCTACTATTGTATAGACTTTGCTTTATTGCATCTTGGAAACTGCACAATTGTTGTTTTAAAAAATTGTTTTTGAATCTATAAAAGTCACATAGCCCTGGTTTTATCGCTCTTTTGAAACTGCATAATTATTTTAAAAAACTGTGTGAGAATTTGGAATTTGTTTTAACAATCCCCACTTGCACTTGCACTTGATTCTGAGCCCAAGGTGAGCAGATGTACGCCGCATGTAAGAGCGGGTCACCGAACACACGCCATCTTGGTTAGCGCTCTAGTTGCTCTTAGAGAGGAGGTTACCCTCCCTACTTAAGTCGATGCAAACGCGAGCGTGGGACATTAAGGCTACCCCATTGCACACACCGCTACTATTGTATAGACTTTGCATTATTGCGTCTTGGAAACTGCACAATTGTTGTTTTTAAAAATTGTTTTTGAATCTATAAAAGTCACATAGCCCTGGTTTTATCGCGCTTTGGAAACTGCATAATTATTTTAAAAAACTGTGTGAGAATTTGTAATTTGTTTTAACAATCCCCACTTGCACTTGATTCTGAGCCCAAGGTGAGCAGGTGTACACCGCATGTAAGAGCGGGTCACCGAACACACGCCATCTTGGTTAGCGCTCTAGTTGCGCTTAGAGAGGAGGTTACCCTCCCTACTTAAGTCGATGCAAACGCGAGCGCGGGGACATTAAGGCTACCCAATTGCACACACCGCTACTATTGTATAGACTTTGCATTATTGCGTCTTGGAAACTGCACAATTGTTGTTTTTAAAAATTGTTTTTAAATCTATAAAAGTCACATAGCCCTGGTTTTATCGCGCTTTGGAAACTGCATAATTATTTAAAAAAACTGTGTGAGAATTTGTAATTTGTTTTAACAATCCCCACTTGCACTTGCACTCGATTCTGAGCCCAAGGTGAGCAGGTGTACGCTGCATGTAAGAGCTGGTCACCGAGCACACGCCATCTTGGTTAGCGCTCTAGTTGCTCCTAGAGAGGAGGTTACCCTCCCTACTTAAGTCGATGCACACGCGAGCGTGCAGCGGATGCGCGGAGCCGGCGTGCCGCCGGTGCACCAAAGGCAAGCCCGTCTTTGCCCGTCCGCGCAACGGCCACGCACAGCACCAGCCATGCTGCCGGTTTGGGACTCCTTCCTACAGGGAATACCAACTACCAATATACGAGGGAACAGCTCCTGTCAATAGGTGAGCGAGGGGGTGCGTCTTCTAAGTATATAACACTGAGAGAAGTGAGAACAGTCCCTGAGAAAAGAGAAGTAGATAACCTTAAATGTGGTCTAATTAATGTTAGATCCCTGGTGAAACATCACCAGGAGATATATTTCCTGCTAGAGTTGTATAACATGGATGTAGTATTCTTGACGGAAACATGGACACGCCCTGACTCAGAGGTCGAGCTGGGGCTGGCATGTCCACCAGGCTACAAAGCTTTTCATAAGCCAAGGCTCATTGGAAGAGGAGGGGGGCTAGGAGTTATCTTTAAGGATAAATGGAATTTTGCACCAATAGACGTCGATGAAGCTGAGGGTATTGAACTTTTAGGGTTTTCCCTTAAGGATGTTAAAGTACATATGCTCACTGGCATAGTATGTTTTAGACCCCCTGGTCCAGTTAGCCCTTAGCAACAAGCACTAATTGACATTTTTTATAATATGTCACTCACTCACTCCAGAATGATTATTCTAGGAGATTTTAATCTGTGGGCTAATGGGAACCTAGACCCAGCTTTGAAATATCTACTTCAATTATCTGAGAACCTAAATCTGCAACAGCTGGTGTTGGAACCAACAATCGAACCACCAGGATTTCAATACCGATGGTGACGCTTCGGACTCAGGCTCCAATAGCTTGGGTTCCAGTAGACACAGCGGATCCAATTACCAGGGAAGAAGAGCAAACTACAGAGGACAACGAGGCTGGGGTAACTATCAAGGTCCCCCACCATATCCACCCTACCCTAACGGTTCACCGTTACCGTAAGGTCCCATGGCACCATTCAACTACTGGAATGGCCCCCATGAATACCAGTACTACCAACCAAAGCCCCCTCCTTTTTTAGGATTGCGCCTTGGACCCAGGAGGAGACGGAATCGGAAGAGGAGCCAAGTCCACAGGGCCAAAGAGTAAGAAGCATCCGGGGTATTGACCAGGAGCATGACCGGGGGCCTTGAGCAACCAACCAGGAACCAGCAGATAGACCACTTGGTGGTGAATCTTATTGACCAAGACTTAACTCAAGCCCAAAAAGAAATCCTCGAGAAAGGATTGGGTTTCGTACCCACAGAGAAACTGGACAAGTTCAAACTTTTCAAGGAGATAAATGAGTTCATAAGGAAGTTAAAACTTAAGATCTACTTCAAAGACAAGGAACCACAAACTAACGGAGATGATGACACAGGGCTGAGGGTAAAATCCACCTTCGCCCCCCCTGACAGTCTGTTACCTGTGGAGTAACTGGCATTTGAGAAGGCTGTTATGAAGGAGATTGAAGAAATGGATCCAGAGGAACATCGTATTTTCCACAATACAACTAAAGAACAAAAACAAGCCATCAGGGAATTGGACAATAACAACGACATAGTCATTAAGCCGGCCGATAAAGGAGGAGCAATAGTGATCCAATCCACACAGGCATATGACCAGCGATGGAGCAGGGTAAACAAAATAATTTTATACCCCTTGGAAATTAATGAACTCTTAATAAATTAATAAAACTGACTGTTTGAAAATGCATGAACTAACCAACAAATGCACACTTTTAGTAAACACTACATATATGGGTAACATGCAGATTTGTGCAAAATCTAATCTATTTACAATTGTGAAGTCAATTAACATTAGTATTGTGATTTGCGTACTAATTAGAGTAAAATTGCATGATTTATGTTATGTAGTAGACTGTATTGTGGCAAAGAATGCAGATGGTAAGTAAAATGGCTTTAAATGTCGCTTCTGCTAGGTAACACCTAACACGGGTTTTTAGAATGGCGGGTGGAAAACAGAAAGGCTTATTTTCTTTGTTTTAATTTTGGTTGTGTTTGTTCTTATGATAGTTCGTTCGGGCCTGTTAGGCCATGCTTCAAAAATGGCTGCCGGAGCGAATGAGATCACGTGTGACAGCCAAGATGGCCTCTACGCAGAAGAAATAAAGCGAATGAGATCACGTGTATGCGGCCTGTGCCCCGAGTGAGAAATGTCAGGGCCAAGCTGACCTGCAAGGAGACGACTGCCAAAAGATTCAGCATGTATTCGTGGGAATGGATGAGAAAGAAACGAGTAACAATAAATGAACTGAAATATGACCATCAAGGATTGCAACAAAATAAATGGACAAGTTGGACTGCTTTTGACCCCGGAGTCATAAGACTTATTGTGTGCCATAGTGTCCCTAAACCAGTTTGAACAAGGAGGGCGATGAGGTGACCATCACCACCCCTCAAATGGACCAATTAGCGTGATTCTTGCCTCTAAGGATTGCAACTTTTTATGTGTAGTAAGCTAGAGAATAGGGTATAAGAGAGTCTGCTCTTAGATTGCTGGGAGAAGACTTCGGCTGCTGAATGCTACGGTGGCTGCTATTATTGCTTTTGGTGTTTTTCTTGCCACGCCGACTTCCTTATTTTTCATTTTTACCCCTCAATACTACAAGAGACTCTGCCATTTTGGACTTTGAACTTTGACTGGGGAAGGAACGAGATCGTTGCGGGAATTCTGTTCGGGAGGTACGCCGAGGAGGTTAGCGGGACAGTCAGTCAGTTTGGGAGTACTATTCTGTGATCTGCGGTTTATCTTCTTTTGGTGAACCATTCCTGTCCGCATCTTAAAACTATGGGTAATGCATAATTTTCATTTTTCATTAAAACTTTCCTTAAATGATTATTGATATATTAAATGTGTTTGATTAATAAAGAATCTCACCATTTTGATTGAAATCTAGATAAAAATATATTCTAACTTAAAATGAGTCTGTGGTTCTTCAGTACATTTATGATTTAAAATGTTAAAAGTTTAATTGTGATTGAGCTGGTCTTAATCATCATCAACTTATTCTACTAGTTGGTCCATCGACCAAAGAGCGGAGTACCTTGATGTTTAGAACACAACAGGATTAAGGGTTAATGCATATAATGTATGGATTATTATTCTGTCAAATTTAACAAGGTATCCCGTTCGTCCAGCAGCACATTCTCCTTAGCGTGAAATCCAGTGATTGAATGAATGTATGTTATGCGGTGTCATGGGCCCCACCGACATAAAGTTTAATTGATGATAGGTTGCATAAGTGTTTTTACCTGGATTAGTGTCTTAAGGAGAAATTTATATTAGTCGCGCTGGATCACTAGGTATGCCAACACCTTCTACAGGCCCAAAGGAACTACAAGATCTTGACAGAGGACCCAACAGAGTCAATTAGGATCCAAAGCGCAAGCATGGTGGAGGAAGCCATCTCCCACAACTGGGTATCAACGAAAGAAGGGGAATTCCTTATTGCTAAGTCACCAACTATCCCCTATTTTTAAGATCCACAAGAACCTATCCCAACCTCCAGGACGACCCATTGTACCAGGTATTGGGTCAATTTTGGAACCATTATAAAAGTTTGCCAATGCTTTCCTGCGTCCACTGATACAATGAACAGATACCTTTCTCAAGGACACTACAGATGTCCTGAGGCTCTTACATGACATGAGCTTTGACCCCACAAAGGAATTAATAATGGGCTTAGATGTGGAGAGCCTCTGCACCAGCCTACCTCATGATGAGACCTTGCGCATCATAGAAGATGTACTCTTTGAGATTGATTGGGAGTACCAGACCCCACGTAACATAGTTATGGACTGTTGTAAAATGGCTCTTACCGAAAACTTTTTTCAATATAAAAACACACTCTATCTCCAGAAGCACGGGACCAGCATGGGCAGTACATTTGCTCCTAGAATAGCCGGGCTATATGTACACCATTTGGAGGCTCACACAATTCTCAACCCAAATAACCCTTTCCAACAACACATCGGGGTATGGAAACGTTACATAGATGACGTTCTCGTCATCTGGAATGGCGATGAGGAAACGGCCAACAGGTTCATGACTTGGTTAAATCATCAGAATCAATTCCTCAAATTCACTGACAACATCTCCAATAAAGAACTTGTTTTTCTGGACCTCAACATCTTCCCCAAAGATGGTGGCCTGATAACTACCACACATTTCAAAGCAACAGCTAAGAACTGCCTCCTCCTTTACGACAGCTTCCATCCCCGACACTTGTGGGATAATCTCCCTTACGGTCAGTTTTTAAAATTGAGGAGGAGATGTTCTGATGTAAAGGATTTCAAGACCCAAGCAGAAGAACTGCGGAAGAAATTGGTGAAAAGGAACTATCCAACCAAGGCGCCTTGAAACACGCTAGAAACAACAATAGGGACACCCTACTCAAACCCACACCGCAGAAGGTCAAAGAAGATAGACCAATCTGCATAACAACTTTCAATACCTGTTCCAATCAAGTAACCAAACATAATAAACAGACACTTGCACACACTCAACTGTGGACACCTGAACTTCCCCAAACCTATTTACTCACACAGGAAAGGGAAAAGTGTGTGGGACTTAGTGCTACATACAAGACCGCAAAAATTGACAGAGAGTGCAGTGTCAAACACTCTTCTTCCGCCACTGAAAGGTCACCACCCATGTGGTCAATGTAGCGTATGCCATCTAACCAGAATGAGTAAGAACATTACCTTTAACAATGACACCAAGTGGGAACAACGTAGATTCACCACGTTTTATAGCAAGAATGTGATCTACATGATCACCTGCCTGTGTGGTCTACACTATATTGGGATGACCACACGCCCTGTGAAAGTACGCATCTGCGAACATAGGAGCAATGTGAAATGCAAGAAAGCCACACCTAAAATATCAACACACTACTTAGAAACCAACCACACAATATTAGACCTACGGTGGACAGTTATCGAACAAATGGACTCAGAAACCACTCTGTTCGAAAAAGAACAGCGGTGGGTCTTCCGTCTTGGCACACACACAAGGGGCCTTAACGACGATATTCCATGGGGGCATATTTAGTAGTCTATGTATATTTTTCCATCTATCAATTACTAGTCATACCACCACTAGTATGCATTATTTATGAGCATTAATTGGCTCCCTATGAGACCTATCTTCAGTAATAAAACACTGATCTTGTGTTACTTACATCAATGTTTTTGCAAAAGTTCGCCCCTAAATTCTGCCCACTTATTTTATTAATATGCACTGATACATGTGAATAACAACCAACCAGGGAGATCTGCCACATCAGAGGTAAAACTTCACAGCCCGGGTTTTTTCCAACATTAGGAAGGTTTTCCTTTCATGATCAAGAAATGGCTCAGCATAGTACTCATTTTTAACATAGTACTGATCACGACCCTTTTCTTTGGTAATTAATGTTGCCTCATAATTTTAATTCTCATTTCAAACCTTTCAGGTCACACCTGACTGGTCTATATGCTACAGTGAACCCCAGTTTGTATCAACTAACCAACCAGGAAGTTGTGCCATATTAAGGCGGCCATTTTGTGAACCCAGCGTTCTAGTTTCATGGGCGAAGCTTTACCTTGAGCCCCGAAGTAGTCATTCCAAGGTAGGCGGCTATCTTGGAGGTTATCATTCTAGTGTTTAGATGCACATGCATGCTGATTGCAGAACAAACCGGTTATAAATACCGGCGCTCTGCAAACACTCATTGTTCATCGGAGCCACGGGCAGGCAGTGTCTTGGGCGAGAGAGATGCTTTGACGAAGTAAGTACGGCATCGCCGATACCCCGGGCAGCATATCCAGACATACTACCATTCTACTCTGTATATGTATATATATATTTTTTAACTTTGACTGAATCCTTCCTCTACCCACAGTGTTGGACTACAAACGCTCCTCCACTCCCATGTTGAAGCTCATGGGGCCCTAATTAGGCAACCTAAGTGTACGTTCCCTGTCAGTTTTTATAAAATGCTGAGAAACTGTCACATCGTGTTTTTTCTCTCCTGTATAGATGACTACTGGCACACAGCACTTCTGCATTATAAAAGGGCACTGATCTCTGCAAACTGAGAGCGCATTTAGAGTGTGTGTTTCTTGTTATATGTAGTGTATTGTCTTGTACGTCTTGAACAGAACTTCAAAAGGGCAGCACGATATACACGTAAAAATTACGATGAACTATCATGCATGGAGTGAAAAATATATCACCTTTTAAACCTTTCACGAGTGTGGTGAAGGGGTGTTTCGAGTATGTCAGAGTATATACTACGATTATTAACTTTTTTCCTCTATCCTTCCAGATCGTTTTTAAAGAGAATACCAAGTAGGTATTGGATGAATATATTTTTGACAAAGATGCATATTAGCCTTTGACATTGACTAGGCTGACCACACTAGGTAACAGTCAGAGTGGTAAAAGGGATCAACATCCTAGGTCCTGAAGAGAAGCTTAGGGGTAGGCTTCGAAACCTGTAGACCAGTGAGGACACTGCCCATTATAGCACTTTTTCCTCCTTTTCCCCATTTTTATTAATACCAGCTATAGGGAGTATTAAAGTTTAGTTTTCCACGCAGCCAGGTATTTTTTAACTCACTTATCTTCTGACCCTTCCACTCTCACATCAAACACATTATTTCACTTCACTTGAAAGTGCTCCCACGTATCCGTAGGTTGTAGCACGCCCCATCCTGCAGCGGGGCGGGAAGAGCCCAATGATGAAGCATGCCACCAAGGGACCTTTTGGTGGATGAGGGTTATTTTAGAACACATATCATTTCTCCCATGCTAGAAACCGAATGGTTCTCTTGGGTTTAGTCACTGTTTGTAAGGATAGCATGGTTCATTGGAATTGAGAGTGGACTCCCTTTGTTTTTTCATTACTTGTAGAGGAGGCAGAGTCCACGACTTATTATACCTCTACACTCCCTTCTTTGTTTTTTGGCACAATGGAACCAACACACCAGGGAGGCCATATACTAGATTTAATTTTTTCCCCAAAAAAAGTTGCAGAAGTGGAAAATATACTACCTCTATGCTGGACTGATCATTTTCTCATCAAGTTTTTGGTAATGATTCCCAGAACGAATAAAAAAAACTGTTCCCTTGGGAAATAACCGACGAGGAAGGGAATGGAACAAATTGTTGAGAACAAAAAAACATTCCCCTGTATTTACTGAGAAAAACTCCTTCGATGCTAGTAAGTCGGTGGACGAAAACTATCTGAAATTCTGTGACCAGATAAGCAACACTTTCGTTCAGATGATCCCAATGAAAGAACTAAAAAACATGTATAAGTCATCGGCCCCCTGGTATAATGAGGAGCTAAAGAAGCTAAATAAAGGTAGTAAACGAGCAGAAAGAAAGTGGAGGAAATTTTATGAGGAAGAGGATAAAATAGCCTTGAGGGCAGCACTGGGCAACTATAAAGGGACAATCGCCAAGGCGAAAGCCGAGTATTACGCTAATACTATTCTAAAGGCGACTAATAGTGCTAGAAGCATATTTAAAATAGTGAGTGACCTCTCTAAGCCCGACTGCATAAAAAACAAGACCATTGCGACCCAAGACCTATGTGATGGGCTGGCGGTCTTCTTTGAGGAGAAGACTGCTAAAATTATCAGTGGTCTGAAAATGAACAAGGAGGATAAGACAGATGGTGGAATCAGAGCGCCCAAGGTGATTAAGAAGGAGGAGGGAGTAGATGAGGGCAAGTCAGCAACTCTGGATCATTTCCAGATTCCAACAGAGGAAGATTTTAATAGACTGGCATTGAGTATTTCATCTGGGTCCCCAATGGATTCTCTCCCACATAGGGTGTGGGGAGAATTTAAGGAGGAGCTATTTCAACAGCTCCATCAAATCTGCTGCCAATCACTGAGCAGTGGGGTAGTACCGGTATGCTGGAAACAGGCAATGGTGACACCCTTGTTGAAGAAAACCACGCTTGACCCCCTATGTCCAACTAGTTACAGACCCATTTCTCTTCTGCCCTACCCGATGAAAATTTTAGAGCGTTTGGTCAGCAGAACTCTCTCGCAATTTCTAGAAGTTAATCATAAGCTAGAAGATGCACAATTTGGTTTTCGCCCAGTTCATGGAACAGGAACTGCTTTAGTAACAGTCCTGGATGAACTCAGACACAGGACAATCAGTTATACTGGTCCTATTAGATATGTCTGCCGCATTCGATACGGTCAATCACAAAATCCTTCTGAATAGGCTTATGGATATTGGGGTAGAGGGAGTGGCACTGAAATGGTTTCAGTCATACCTGTCGGATAGACAATAGGCAGTGGCTCTACCTCCTTTTTTATCTAAATATGGCTCTATCCAGCACGGTGTCCCCCAAGGATCTACTATTAGTCCGATCCTATTTAACGTATATTTGAGTCCACTGATTCCAATTATCAAATCTTACAAAATTAACTTGGTGAACTATGCGGATGATACGCAACTCATCTTTTCACTCGAGGGGAATCAATCAGTATCGCTTGATAGGTTCCATGAATGTATGCAACGAACTGCAAGTTGGCTTAGAGACAACTCCTTGCAGTTTAACGAGGATAAAACAGAAATTCTGTACTGTACGGCAAAGAAAGTCTCTCTCCCGCTCTCGGCCAATTTTTGGCCTACCCCCACAGATAAGCCACTAATTCCCTCTAAGACAGTGCGCAATCTAGGGGTGATATTTGATGATAGACTGCGTCTAGATACCCAAGTGAATAAAACAGTTGGAACCTGTTTTTCTCTCATCAGAGCACTATGGAAAATACTTCCAATGCTACCGATTTCAGCCAGAACACTGGTGGTGAGAAGTGTCATCTTGAGCCGGTTAGACTATTGCAACGCTCTGTTACTGAGTGCTCCAAACTCTTTGATAAAGAAGCTTCAAAGAATTCAGATAATAGCTGCGAAGCCAGCTCTAAAGAGAAAGCATAGGTCATCTGCCTCTCTGTCCCTTAAAGACCTTCACCGGCTGCCAATTATGCAGAGAATACAGTTCAAATCTCTCTGCATTGTTTTCAAGGCCTTGCATGGACTTGGGCCCAGGCCATTGAAGAGTAAATTTACATGGTATGTCCCGACCAGAAGGCTTCGATCTTCAGCAGCCAAGTTGGCGAGCACACCCAGATTCAGAAAGACCAGGCTCGGAGGAAGAGCATTTAGTTCTGTAGCTGCTCGGCTATGGAATGAACTTCCGCCCAATCTCAGACAAACAGAAGAACTACTACATTTCAGGAAGAAGCTTAAAACTTGGCTCTTTCCAAGGGTATAATGGAGCCTAGCCACCGCTTATGAAACATCTGACCGGTACGGTAACATGTGTGAACAATGGAATTAATGTAACCTAGAGCCAAGATACCCGTGGGGTGATAGTGCGCTCTATAAGATTAAATAACATAACATAACAACCCGGGTTACCCAACTCCACTACTACCCGAAAAACAATTCGCAACTGGACCACAGGAGCAACAGACTACCCACTCCGTTTTAGGGGGCGCAAGAAGCACATCTCCGGCTCCGTCTTATCTTAACCATCCAAGGGACAGGAATGAAATTTGGATAAGTAAGTGAAATGAACCTTCGGTTGAACCAAACAGGAGTAATTTGAGCCAGACAACTCGAACATTTAGGATGACCAACAGCCAATGACAGGTACTGTGCTGCAATCACCACAATTTAGCGGAGTTAAGACCAATTAACATGTGCATATGGAACATCAGCAGCCTGCCCATTTAAGAAAGCGACCCACAAACAATGTTCTATCTCCAAATTCTTCAACCTCGTACTTCTCCAAGAAAGCTGGGCAGAACAACCTAAACAACTTCAGGGGCACAACTCCCAACACGTCCTCGCACGGAAAGAAGCTAGATATGGTCATCGGAAAGGTGGCTTGGCAACTTACGCATCAATTACAACACTAGGGTCTGTTAAACATTTGAAGGCCACTATACCGGCGCCCAACAAATTACTAGCAGAAAGAACAACGTTCAGAATCGACAAAGATGAATGCCCTAACTAACTAAGTGGGTCGAACAATAATAAAACAAATTGTGATTAGAAAAGATATATTTAAAGGGCTAGAAATTTATCACAATTTTTTTATTATTTTTTTACTTTTAGATTATACCCAATCATAGCCCTGAGGAGAACCCCAAGAATAATATTGGGGCTTGAAATGCGTCAGCATCACTTACCATTTGGGTAATATACACATTGGAGTAGGATCTGCTCTAAGGGACTGTTTGAAAATTCCAAACCTTAGAACCACCAAAAGTGTGTTCCCAGTGGGCAGCAGTCTTTAGAAGGACTTATACTGTAAAACAAATTATGATCATTGTTGCAGCATTTGAGAAATCAATGACTGGTTCAATATTGTAATTTATTTTCCACCAATTCATTTTGTATATGTATTGTTTGTCACGTTTTTCGTGTGTGATTATTATTCAATATTTTGATTGTAACTTTATTGTTGAAACAAACAGTGTTTTCCCTGTTTCTGATACTAAAAATGAAAAAAATGTAAGTGAAAAGTACGGAATTATAGTTAAAGAAATAACTTGGATCAATGAAATTTGTTATTGGTCTAAGTCTGTTTAAGTAGGTAACAGCAAAATAAGCGACACCTAGATACAACGTTTTTCTATCTTTCTAGAAGAGGCATTTTTTAAAGCGTAGTGATAAATCTTCTTTACTGGTAAAGATTAATTTATCATTACCATTCCAATGATATGAAACATAACACAACTCCTCCTTCTTGTAGGAAAGTGCCCCTTTTTGCATGGTTCCCCCCCACTTTTTGACTGATGTCTGATGCCCTTTGACTACCGGTGCATGAGGTCCCTACCAATCAGGTTTCCAGTGCCTGTGTTCTTTCCCAAAACTGTACCTTTGGTTCCACAATTGGCACACCTCTGGCTCACCTGTAAGTCCCTTGTAAAAGGTACCAGTGGTACCAAGGGCCTTGTGACCAGAGAGGGTCTCTGAGGGCTGCAGCATGTATTGTGTCACCCTCAGTGGCCCCTCACCGAAAACATACACCCTGCCATTGCACACTGTGTGTTTTGGTGCAAACAAAACTTTTAAGAGTCGACATGGCACACATCCCTGTGTGCCATGCCCACCAACCACTGCTTGTGGCGTAGGTAAGTCACCCCTCTAGCAGGCCTCACAGCCCTAAGGCATGGTGCACTATACCACAGATAAGGGCACAGCTGTATGAGCAATGTGCCCCCAAAGTGTCTGTGCCATTCACAGACATTGTAAGTGCATTGGAGCCATATTGAGTACATGGGCTGGGAGTTTGTCATTACGAACTCCACAGTTCCATGATGGCTTTACTGAATGCTAAGGAGTCTGGCATCAAACTCCTCAGCATAATAAACCCACACTGATGCTAGTGCTGGATTTATTACAAAATGCACTCAGAGGGCATCTTAGAGATTCCCCCTGAAAAATGCCCAACTGACTGGTCTGCGCTAGCCTGCCACACACAGACATGTTTCTGACCCCCTGAAGTGGGAGTCCATGTGCTCTCGTGGGTCAGGGACAAAGGCTGCTTGGGGTGGAGGTGCTTCTCACCTACCCCCAAGCAGGAACAGCATTCAGGGAGGTGATCTTCAAAGGCTTCCTGCCCATGATATGCTAGCCAGGGCCTCTCCAGATAGTGGAGATGCCCGCCCCTTGACCAAGCCGCACTTTTGGCGGCAAGGGCAGCGGGAAAATTAGCAGTCAGGAGAGGTGTGTCCCCTCTCTGCCAGGGGCACCCCTAAGGTGCCCTGGACCGAGGAGACACCTCCTTAGCAAATCCTCCATCTTGAATGGAAAGATCTGACCCAATCAGTTTAGGGGGATTGCTCCCTCCCCAAAGGGAGGGGACATTCTAAGGTTGAGTCACCCAAAAGGCAAGTAGCCCATTGGCTACCATCTGCCAGTACCTGTAACACCCCTAAATTCAGTATTTAGGGGCACCCTTGAACCTTGATCCTCAGATTCCTGTGCCCAAGAAGAAAAGGACAAAGAAGACGCAGTTCAGCCGAGCCTGGAAGACGACTACTGATTGGGCCCCAGCCCTACCGGCCTGTCTCCTACTCAAAGACCCTTCTTAGAAGACGGCGCCTGTGCCATGGCCAGCAACTTCCAAGAACCCTAGGAAGAATGCCATTCTACAGACCAGACCAGATCTCCAGAGAACAGCGACCCTGCCCAGAAAAACTCCATCTTCAAGGATTCTGGATCCAGGTGGATCCGCGACACCTGCCACTCTGCATCCGACGCCCACCGCCCGAGTTTGAGTCATTTACCTGCCCTGTGAAGTCTCCCCAGTGATCCTGACCTTGTCTCCCTTGGTGGTTGAAAACCAAAGATCCTATGCACACGCTTATGATTAGTTCATGAAAGTTCATCAAGTGTTTCAAATACGACTGTCAATAAAGTTCCATGAGTATATTTCCTTTTCGTTGTGTTTATTCAAGAAAAAACACCATGAGCATCCAGCCAACACGTGCTTCGTCAACGGGAAATATCCCTCGACTTCTTCAGGGCTGGGAATGACACAATAATTCATGTATAAATACATTGTATCACATAATGTGTAATAAAGTGGGAGATGTACATGCCTCTCCAGCATTTGTTAAAGGTGAACAAAAAATCTTCACCTTAGCGTGGAAACCCTAAACATATTATGAAAACCAATTGTGACTGATTGCTTGCTCTCTTGAACAAGTGTGAGTGAAAAAGTATAATCACAATGTGTCATAGTAATGTATTGCGTGCCTAATATCCATTGTGAGTTAACCCTATAACCCACAGCAGTTGAATTTGTAAAACTCCAAAACACAAGTTAATGGGGAGATATTCATGCTAAACTGGGAACGATGCGGGGCCCCCTGGAATCAGGATACATACGCCCTGACAGGGAAAAACAACAATGGGTAAAAACTACACCAGGGCAAGGTGTATAATGAAATCAATGCAGACAAATTAATCCCAGTCAGCAAAAAATTCAGTATGACAACCGACACTTAATATACAAATATTTATTTGATTTTTGTTACACTTATAAAAAAGAGACAATATTCAACAATTAATAAATAGAGATATATATCCTCGATAAACAGGACATAAAGTCAGGCATATACTCTGAGATATATAGTGTCCTGTCAATCTTGTTCTGTTGAAAATACAGATCCAAGTTTAAATTCTCATAAAAAACAATACAAAACATATATGTCATAAACTGAAATAACAACAATGTGTCAAGATGTAAGGAAACTGGCGGAAAATTGTAGAGTTACGCGCGTTTCGGCCATGCCTTCGTCAGGTTTCCGTCACAACTGGTCTCTAAATAGAACACATCACACAGTACATTGCTGGAAATAATATGTCTGCTGATATACTAATTATTGGTTTAAAACTATATACCATAAATTGTGAAAAAGATGCATAGTTGGCTAAAATCATTACGTCATCTGTAAACATAATACTAAAAAATACAACATACAAATCATGCAAAATAAAGTTAAAGAAAACACACTTAAGACCAAATTGTGCCACGTGAAAAGAAAAAGAAAAATAACAGGGTACAAAACATTTATCAGGTGCCAACTTGTGTGCCCTCACCAATAAAGGAAAACGTTACCATGCTTCAAACTAGTGCCCCGCATGTTATATCCTTTTACCTGGAGTGAGTAATACTCAACTTACAGTACTGTATGAATCGTACCTGACACAGTTCAAAACTGATTTCTTCACTGTAGATAAAACTAGTCTTGGGTCCTAGGAGCTTTCTTAATGTAGCTCGGGCATGGTATCAACTTGGAAAAAGCACCTATTATAAAGACATAGAATATAAAGAAAAAACAAAAAATATATATAAGTGCTCTACTGTCCTAGGGCTGATGGCCGGTTTTAAGAAAAAGATGTCATCCAGAAATGACTGATATACCTGGAGAAATGGCCAGATGCACATCCAGGCCAAATAAACGATGTATATTGTTGATGCAAAGGAATGACCAGACCCTAAAGCTTTCTCTAAATAATCAAACAAAAAATATAAATTACAAACTATACGGTCATCTACAATGCCTTGGTGCCGCTATTAAGAAAGAAATGAAAATAGTCATACATTAAACTAGTCAAATGTACCTGAAGCAGTGTTTCTCTTCTATTAATTCTTGCGACCCAAAAGAGATTATGATGGCATACCTGTGTAGGTAAAAACAACGCCATAAATGAATTGGCCACTTGGTTCTCTTAATACGGCGCCATAATGGTGTAGCTCAATATCTACATAGAATTGCTTTAAACGGCTGCCGGCTAAGTCAGGGTGCAGTGTGATGTAAAAAACTGCTTGAACCGAATGAGGCAGCTCCTTTACGTGCTCCACAGAGAAGGAACAATTATGAACATGGGGCTATGGTGACTTGCTACTGGCCCAACCATAGCACCTCTCTAAAAATATCGCCTCATCAAATATCCGGAAAGGGAAGAGGAGCAAATCTTGGTGCGTAGCTGTAATAAAGACTCGCCAGCGGGAGAGAATAAATTAAAGGTCTACCAATGCATTATATATTAAGCGCCCAGATTTTCCCTCTACCTATCAACTCTACCTATCTCTCGGCCTAAAATAAGACGCTTTTTAGACGAAGCGCTGTGCACGACTTACTTGCGACCGTTCAAGATGTTTCTCCAAATGCCTCTAAAGGGAGAGCCACAATCGTTGCCGTATTTAAGCAGAGCGCTCCTCTAATCAAGACGCTGATGATATCTACTTCCGGGTGAAAATGTGCTAAAAACAATAGAAGGACTAAAAAAGATTCCATCTTGAAGTAGAGACAGCATGCAGGCTACACTAACCGCAATAGTACCTATTATAGCCAGTTTCCTAATGAAGTGGAAACGAAAAAGGTCTTACAAAAAAAGGCATAGATGTGCATAATAATACCAAATAAAACATTAAATTCACGACTTGCGACGTATACATGAAGCCTTACAAAAAAAATATAGTGGATACCCGCCGAAGCCATGTAAGCGGCAACCTTCAAGGAATACTACAAAAGCATAGCTGACTGCCGCAAATATATTACCGACAAATTTGCACACTCCTGATTAGAAATAATGAAGAAAAAAACAAAGAAAAAATAGTTAGTAAGGAAATTCTTTATAGAATGAATAAATGTAAAATGTAATAGATATATGAAAAACTGAGTTAAATTCAATCAGCCTGACCATAGTCTTACAGAAACCTTAAGTAAGACCGCCTCACCCATTATTGAATTTGATGGCCTGGTCCCAGGGAATTTCTTGATTTAGACCACTGTTGGCAGTATCGAGAATAAATATCCAGTAGACTTCCCTGCGCTTCCTTATGGCCTCATTAGATTTACCTGGTCTGCCTTGTATCTTTTCCAGGATGAACCACCTGATATCATCAACACTATGATTCTCATCAATGTAGTGTTGTACTAACGGAGCTGAAAGTCTTTTTGTTCTTATAGACGACCTGTGCTCCGTTAGGCGTGTTTTGAAAGCTCTGGCTGTTTCCCCCACATATCCCTTCTGACAGGGGCATAACAGCAGATACACCACATCTTTGGTTTTACAATGTGTGTGTGCTGTTGATTTAATTTGGTGGTCTCTGAATTGGAGGCAGGATGTTTCTATGCTCAGGGGACAAACCTTACAGGTACTACATTTATAGTTCCCCTTCACTAAGCGGGTACCGTCAAGTGTACTCTGTAAGGTCTGACTCACTTTGGTTATCCTGGAATGTACCACATGGTCCTTAAGATTTTTATTGCGTCTGTATGCAAATAAGGGCCTTGACAATTGGTCCGACTTCTCTTTACTAATGTTAAGAATGTGCCAGCTCGAGTAAACTGCCTGTTGAATTCTCTCATTCATCATGGAATGGCGAGTGACGAAAACTACTGATGGACTAGTTTTGGAGGCGGAATCAGTGAGCAGATGTTGCCTATCAAAATAGCTAGCTCGTTTCATCGAGTCTCGCACTAATCTCTTCGGATAGCCTCTGGCCAAAAATTTGTCTCGCATCACCAAAGCCTTAACATCAAAATCATGGATGTTAGTACAATTTCGTCGAAGACGTAAAAATTGCCCAAACGGGATTCTTTTCTTTTGTGCTGTAGGGTGGTAACTGTCATAATGCAGCAAAGTTCCGTGCTGTAGGTTTTGTGTATAAATCCACAGTCAGGACGTCTGCATTGTTTTTAATAGTCACATCTAAAAATTCTACCCGGTCTTGGCTTATGTTACTGGTGAAACGTATGTTGTCATCACAGAGGTTTATCCAGTCCAAAAATTGAAAAAGGTTTTCCTCTGTATCCACCCATATAAAGAAGATATCGTCGATATATCGCGCCCATCTAGTAACAGATTCAAAGAAGGGAGCGATTTCGTTATAGATAAACTTCTTTTCGAAAAAAGACATGCAGATGTTTGCTACTGTTGGGGCGCATGAGGCTCCCATTGAAACCCCTTGAGACCCTAGAGATCAGGGTTTTAACACCAGAACACAACGTAATAGACAGCCTTTTTTAGGCAGGCGATTTACCAGGAGAACCAATTGGAGGCCGCAATACCAACCCCGATTCCGGGGAAGTCCACAGATGGACTACAATCATCTTCTAGTGACCCGGAATGCACAGTACTGGCGGGAGTAAATATCCCCATTTTCAATCTTAGCTCCTCCGAACTATCGCCATCTACCTTTTCCCTCCTGGCTAAAGGTTTGACTTTTGCCCCCCATTCTGGGTTGAACAAATTTGAGCTGTTTAATGACCACATGGCCTTTTTTAGAAAAATACGCCTCCGCATATTTTTCTCTAATCAGGATATCCCAGAAACAGTGTATAATCGATCTGGGTTAGCACCTAGGTCCATGTTTACTCCGTCACTGGAGGTCTTACCATCAGAAGTGGCAGTCTTTGAAAAAGTTGTGTATAACAAAGTCACAAAGGCGGTTAAACATGTGGCCAAAACACCCTTTAACTTGAACAGAGACGAATTTCTTGCTTTAGAGGCGCTGAAACAAAATGCGTTGGTCACCATTAAAAATTGTGACAAGGGGGGAGGAATTGTCATTTGTGACACCGCCACCTATGTCACCAAGATAGAATATATGCTGGATGTCAAGGAATTTTACCAACCTATCACAAGAGACCCTACCCCCAAGATCAAAAACAAGATCACCAAAGTGATCAATAAGGCCCTGAAAGACAATGAAATTTGTGAAAAAGAATGGACCTACCTGAGTATTCAGACTCCAAAAATGGCATGTCTTTATGGAATTCCAAAAATTCACAAGGACCAAAAGGATCCTCCATATAGGCCTATTGTGAACACTATTGGGACCATCACTGAACCGCTCTCCAAATATATTGACGCTATTCTATGTTCCCATGTATCACGAACACCAGCTTTTGTCAAGGACACCAGACATATTATCAACCTGGTGGAGGATATTCCTTTTCAGGGTAACACTCAATTCCTAGTTACTATGGATATTGAGGCGTTATACAGTAACATCCCGATACAGGGCGCCCTTGAAGCGGTGAGCTGGTTCATTACTGAATATAGGATCGTGTGTCCCAAATTGTTTCTCCTTGAATGCCTTCGAATTGTTCTAGAGGAAAATGTTTTTGAGTTCAACGGTAGTCTCTACAAACAGACGAGTAAGAAAATGGAGGACCCATGTGCCTCTACTATGCCCTTACGGTCTTTTGCACTCTAGGCCAACACGATACACCCTGTTATGGAGCCCCCCCAAAAGAACAGCCGGCTTTAGCTAAACAGACAGGTGAAATTGTATCCCAAGCCTGCTGAAATGTGGGTGAATGTGCTGCAGTCAGGTGATCAATGAAAGGTGCCCTTGCCCTTACTTTTGGGGCTTGAACCCTTGACTTGGACAGGGCCCCTGCACCAGGTGCCAAAGACCTTGCCTCAGAGCTGCAGGTCATGGATGCAGCCCAGTTACTTCCCGGGCTAGAGGCGGACAGGTGCATTGCTGTGGACCTACTGCCAACTAATCACCCATGCTCCCTCAGGGTTTCCTAAGCACCAGTTTCACACGCCTCGTAATACCCCGTGAATTTAACAGAATTGACCCACCACCGATAGGTTCAGCTCCACTTTTCCCATCCACTGCAGTCCTTTTGCCTATGTGAGAAAAGGAGTTGTTAACTTCGGCGCTACTTAATATCACTCAACCATGGTGTTACTTGAAATTCAAGTAAACGTCTGTAACCAGTTCTCCCACCTGTCCTGATCACAAAACCTGACCCAGACTGTGAGAACTCTTTAAGCCTTTCACGCTGGGCCCACCTGGCCAGAATGATGTTGCTCTGTTATCTGGCACACAAAATCCTGTGACCGGGGAGGTCCCGGAAGGGTAGAGAGGTCCTCCACCACGATGTTTAGAAACGACACGTCCTCCCTAATTCATATACTCATAACCAATAAGAGTGTCCCTTCAAAAAGGTTATGTTTAATCCTCCAGGGGTAGAGGAAAACGGGGGTGTGGGGTTCCTGAGTGTGCGATGGTAAGTCTCTCAAGTAGGGATTACTGAGAGAGTCTGATATGTGACCAACCCTTTGTTACGGGTGGGAAAGGAGAGAGACCCTTTTCTTTGTATAGCCCACACTCACTCTAGTAGTGACATGCTTCATCATTGGGCTCACCCCAACTCCTAAAGGTCGAGGTGGGCTCAACCATCTTTCAGGGAGCACTTAAAGATAAGGTGTATGGGGGCGTACCATTAAATATAAAATTCCTCACCCACTCCTAAAGAATTCTTTATTAATGGAGTGGGAGGGAAGATTAAAAATATATTATATTCGGGTATCAGGATGTGATGGTCCTATGACTCTAGAATAAGTACCAACATGTTTCAGCCCTCCTTAACTGGCCTAAATAAGTCCTGGGCTTTCGTCAGGGTGGGATGTAAAGAGGTTACTTCCCCCAGAGACCTGAGTGCACACACGCTACTTGCCTAGGGCACTTCTAAGTGTAAAAATAGGAACAAGCCTAATACTTGCCACCGGTTTCGGATGAGGAATTTTCTACATATAGACAAGGAGACATAATTCACAATTGTCATTATGTACATTTAGACGAAATGCTATTGACATTAAATTACCATCTTCACGTGGTCCCCCTTGGAGCCATTGTTGTGACTCTGTTGGTTTTTTTCTTCATCCCACCAAAGTTTCAAAACATGCTGCTATGGTGTAGACATACGTGGTTCACGCTTTCCATACCATGCACACTTCTGTGGCTTTCACAAGTGCTATGGGTTGTGCATGCATGCATTATTTAATTCACAATAAACTTGCATATTTACCGTTGATTCACCTTCTCACACTCACTCATATCCAAACCATAGTCTTTAGAGGTTTTAGGTTTCATGGCACTCACCCCATGTAATCAGGGCTTTTGATTCCCAAGGGAGCACAGGAGGGAGGCCTTGTATTCACACACTGTAGATAACAAAGTTGTGACCATATCGTTGTTAGGATTGTTTAAAGTTACAGAGAAACAAAAAAACCAGAGAGAACCGATTGAGCGCCTAAGCCTCTCACAGGCATCTCGAGCGGGGTCTCGTTTGAATGGGACAGGTATCACTTACTTCATCAAAGGTCCTGCCCTGCTGTAACCTACTCGTTGTTCAGCTCCCCAGCTTGTCCAGACGCTGTGTGTCGGAGCTGTCATTAAATGCCGGAGTTTGTGCTCTTCCGGGAGGCCCTGCGGAGAGGCTGGTCACGCCCATTTTTTGGGGTATAGCAGATGATTGGTTCCTGTCGGGGGTTCGGCCAGCGTTGTAGCGGCAATACCATGACGTGGAAATTTGTCATGACGTGTGCGCCCTTCCCTTCATTTGACATGTTGCGGGCGGATACACGTACGTGAATTACCACGTGTCAGGGCCGGAGGCGATGTCTATGTAAAAGTGTTTTTACCTTTCCTCTCAGCTTAGTGCAGCTAGCTGTTCACCTCACTACTGATGCAGCTTCCTCGTGGCCTTTACCAGTACCCAATTAATAAAAGTCGTTATTCCGAGATATGTCTCTCGGACATGTGACCGAGCTAGCTAGTCCCGTTATTGCAAATCTACGGAGAGAACACAGGGTTAACTGTGAAACCACCTGATGTTTTTGGTTCAATGTATTGTTTCCCAACCATGGTAGATCGAGGTCCCTAATCTACTAGTTACTCACTTCTAGTGTCCATATGGATCTTATCGGTATTGGTAGTGTTACAACTTTTGGTCATATATCAGTCAACTCTTTTCAGTATCAAGTGACATGTTCAGTGTTTTCCATGTGATTCCCAATCGTGTTTTATGGTTGTCTATTCCCATGTTATTGCGATGACATTTCGGTATTGGAATCTAGTGGAGTCTGTAGTGGCGGAATAGGAGACTTCTCACCATGGTATACCAGCTTGCTTTGTGTCATCTACTCAGATTATTGAGCTGGTTCCATGGTATGTCGTCATTGAGGCCCAGTATGTGGGTCTCAGGACGGTGTACCCATCTCTGCTCTCTCAATAGCAGTATTCTTTGGGTGCCACTTGTTGGTGTGATTTTTTCAATGATGTTCCATTGTATGTCTGTGTCTGTGTGTCTTTTTTTCTAGGAAGTGTGATGTCAATTTAGTTGTTACACGTCTGCATCTTATAGTGCTCCTGTGTTCGTTAATGCGGGTTTTAATCTTACGGGTGGTCATCCCGATGTATTTAAGACCACAGGGACATATAATAATACATACCACATTGGTACTGTTACAATTTGTGTGGGACCTCTGCTCCCATGGAGTTCTCATTCCTAGGTCAATTGTGTTTGTGTGGGATGTAAAGGGGCATACAGAGCAATTCCCACATGGAAAATGGCCCTGGACTGGGGGTAGATTCCACAATGTGTTTTGTCCCTTGGCTGTTTTACTGCTTGTTTCGCTGTGAACCAGTCTATCCCGGATGCTCCTGTTTTTTCTAAACGAAAACATGGGTTTCTCAAAATTCAGTTTGTTCTATGTGAGAATGCGCCAGTGTTTGTTGATCATTTGTTTCACAAAGTTAGATCCTGTATTGTAGGTTGTAACACAGATGAGATTGGTTTTCTCAGGTCTACTGGTTTTCTCTAAGAGGTAATCTCTTGGGTTGTTACGTACTCTTTTTTTGGCTTTGTTTACAATATGTATAGGGTACTGTCAGGATTGTAGTTTGTTAGCCAATGTGTCTGCTTCTCTTTTATAATTGTCTAGCTTAGAGCAGTTACGACGTATGCGCATGAATTGTCCCACTGGGAGACTTTCCCGGAGTGCTCTTGGATGGGCACTCCTGAAGTGTAATAAACTATTTCGATCTGTGGGTTTTGTGAACAGGGACGTGCAGAGTTTGCCTTCTTATGCCATAATGTTTACATCTAGGAATGATACTTTGCTGTTGTTGTGAGTCATAGTAAACTTGAGGTAAGGATTTCTTCCATTTATCCAGTTGTTAAAGGATCCGGGAGAGGTACTAGTGTTGTAGTGAGCCTCAGCAAGGCCTACCAGTGCTTAGGGGTTCTCCCTTCTCTGCACAGAGTCCTCAGACACTTAGGAAGAAGTTGGCACAGAAACTGAAATATAAAAGACAGAGTTTATTAAACCTTATAAGGTGGAGCTAACATTCACACATCACCCTTCAGTAATGCATGAAGTAGCACACTGAATGGAAGGATCCTGGTCCTTTTATACCCACACAGGGGCTCAAATGAAGGCGGTACAAACACAAATGCTGGTTGTAGGTACATATAAGGTCATACAGAGAATGCACAGTCGACAAGTGGGTGGAGATAACAGTTTCTACTTTTAGTAGACACATCCTGACATTTATAAACTTGAAACAGCTGCAAGCTCAACTGAGCATGTGCAAAGCAAGAGGAACTAAAGTTAACTTGTCTCTAGGCAGATTTCAAGAGCAGTTAACAGGAAGGTAGGACAGAGCACATGGCGAGCACATGGTAGCACATGGCAGCCAAAATGGCTGACAGAAATACAAAATGGATTCCACAAAGCGGACAATTTAGCCTCTGAATACAGGCTGTCTTTAGCCAATGCTTAACTTAAATGCTGCCAAATTACAACAGACGGCCCTTTCAGCATTGGCTGAAGACATTCGTTTATCTGGGGTAATCTAAATATTCATCCCGTACATCTATTAACATTATTTCGGCCACCTCTTTATTCAACATTTGTTGGGCCTTTGTTTCAGCAACGTTCCCTCTTCCCAGGTATACAAGCAGAGATGCAAATGGAGCAAAGCATTGGACCACATTGGATACATACACAGCATGTAAAAAGTATTAATCATTACACACAGGATAGTCAGTAGCTTCCAGCTCCAAGCAGAAACAAGAGTCCAAAATCATCTAGTCTAATTCTAAGTTTCAGGGCTCTGATGTATTTCAGTGACTATCTATTTCAATTAATAGCCAACAGCACATACTTAATAAAAACATTTTCAATAGACTTTTCCAGTATTTCTTATGAGGGCTAAATTATCAATTAATATACTTAAGGAAAGAGTAAAGTAACATGCTCAGATGAACTTTTCTCGTGCAGAATAAACATTACTCTTAAAAAATATTAAAGCAATCAGACATATTATTACAAAAACAATTGTGGCTCCGGGGACCAGGAGGACCACACAGGGCCATAGGAATTAGGACAAGGAGCCGCAAAGGGCTGTTCCTCCAAAAAAAATGGGACGACCAAAGGGGTACATTACTAACAACAACAAAAAAGTCCTTGAACCAACCAGCCAGAGGGGAGTCTTCTCCCTGTGTCCGTTTTGAGCCTCACAGGCAGGCTCTTGTTGTTCCCACGGTGGAGCTGCACAACTCGCAACTCAAGAATCACGGAGAAGAAAAAGTCTTTCTTTCAGGATAGGGCAATCACCCCCCAGGGCAAATACCCTCAATGATCCTATCCAGTGTCTCAGGCAGTGCACCAGTTTTCTTCACTTTAATCTAACAGGCACCAAGGGCATAGCACCTGTACCCTAAACTCAAGTCCTTCCCTAACTCTTGTATTTGCACTTCTGGCGCACTGCTCTTTTGTTGGGGCCACAAATTGTACCCAATGTGCTCGGGCATCTCTTGATCAACAAACAAAGGCGTAGACTTGCATTCACTTTGGGACCAGGATTAAGAGGCCTGAAGCAACCCTTGTTTCAAAGGGGGTCACCTCAAGCAAAAGCCTCCTTGCCGTCCTTATCGGTCTGTGACTCTCTCAGCTGGGCGGCATCAAAAACTGGATCCACAGAAAGATTTCTTCATCCTGATTTGTGACCCCGTCTTTCGCCCAAGACAGTGGCAGGGGTACACACTTCACGTCCCAGTGCTTCCGCCTTCACTGAGGTCCTAGTTGCCAGCAACGCCTGTGCTGGTTACCTTCACTTTGGCTTCAAGCTGCAGTGGCGCTGACTCCCCAGGCTGGATCTGATGTCCGGGCCCCTCTGGCAATGGTTGTAAGGCAGCAAATATCTATTGGTGGACAGAACAAGAGGTCTTTAGACAAGGCACAGAAATAATCTAACAACAGAGAGGATAGTCTCAGAATACTTCCTTAGTCTTGGGGCGCCCCATACATTAGCAAGGCACCCAAGAACCACTTCATCTATCTGAGAGTAGAAAACCCTGGACCTATTGGCAAGTATAAAAGGAACGTTTTGGTGAACTGACAAGAGTAATACATCACCCAATCCCAAACAGCCAAGGAAGTCTGTGTTCATTTACTAAATTCTGAGGAAAAGAGAAAAACAATACAGACATACTCCAAATACTTACATTGGTGTATTCCTATATTACCAATCTGAAGAACCCTCAAGAAAAAGGAAATGTTCTACACTTTTACTCATAGATTTTACATTACTTGTACAGGACTGCAGACACTTGTAAAATAATTTCTCTTACATGTTATGCTTAGGACCATGCTCTCATGTTATAGGTGCAGCAGGAAAATCTAAAACTGCTAATCTAACAGGGATTCTTATTGCAAAAAGAACTAAACTTCAACATAGTGGGTACTTTTTCTCCAGCAGAACATGTTATGACAAACAAACTCCTATAAAACAATATTTTCCTTCAAAATGTTTGCTAAGGATCACATGAGCGTCTTTCCTGCATTGTACTTTTCACGATCTGGACTATGCAACATCATTTTCAAAAGGAAAAAAACCTATCTCCAGCTCTAATAAGGGCTGTCAGCTTATTTACAGAGACTAGCTAATAAAAGACTAGCAATGCCCTTGCAAAACTGTATAGAACATGAGAATAACATAAACAATAATAGTGTTGCCACCTGAGATTTTTGAACAGAAACCCCCACTATACAATTTTCCTTAAAGATCAAATAAGGGAACATCAATCTGTTCTACTCATTCTTTCATACAGGATGGGCAGTAACATAGCTTATGTGTTTCATCTTTTTATTAATTCTAACAATTTTAAAACAGTATTACAGAATAGCCAATTGTAATTGTAATTGTAAGTAGCATTTATATAGCGCAGCTGTCACCCAACGGGCATCCTGGCGCTGGGATTACCTAAATCACTGTGCAGCTATAAAACTATGAATCATCATGCGCCAATCTCTCAAGGCTATTCTTTTGGAAAGAGCCTGGTTTTTAGCTTTTTTCTAAACTGCAGTAAGTCATCAGTCTGTCTGAGTTCACTTGGTAGTTCATTCCATAACCTTGCGGCTGCATAGCCAAATGATCTACCTCCTAGTCGGGTTTTCTTGACTCGTGGGGTACATACTAGGTGGGCTGCCAAGGAACGAAGACTTCTAGCTGGGGAGTACCAAGTAAACATTCTCTGTAATGGTTTAGGCCCCATTTTGTGTGCCGCCTTATGAACAATGCAAAGTGCCTTAACTGTCACATGGCCATTTCCTAGACAGCTTTAGACAGACTCAAAAAAAGTGAGAAAAAGAAGAGAGAAAACATAATTTTGCCTACTCTTAATTTGTAGAGGAGCTAGCCTCCTTCCCCCATTTTGACAGTAGGAAAACCTGAAACAGGTTTTACTTCTGTCAACACTTTCAACCCCTATTCATAGCAACTGGGCACAAACAAACTTATAGGAGATATCTTAGAAAGTGGCTATTCTCTGATTCAGTCTAACACAATGCAAATTGAGTTAACTTTAAACCAATTTTTCTACAGCAATTGTACTAGAGTAACATGAGGGCGCATGAATGCAAACTAAAATCCATTTCCTCCTTATCGTAGCCCCTACACAGTATTCTTAAAACTAAAACCATTATTTTATATAAATGGCAGATCAATGTTCAACTGAGGGTTGTCTTCCTTTCGTGGCATAGGACTGCGCAAAACGTGTGTTTGCTAAAAATAGGAAGCAAAGCTTTCTTTCTCTCTTTGCGCTATCATCTCGTCTTTCAAAAATCTTTCGAAGGTCGAAGTATCCAAGCAAACATTACCCTTCAGCCTGCTAAGTAGCTAAATACAGAACTCCGACCTTTGACCCGTTCAGCAGCTGCTCATTTTTGTGTGCAAGGCTTGCCATGCGGTTTTGTATTGCAAAGCAACTCTGGAGAATCACAGCGAAAAGCAGTCCTATACTTATTCTCAGTTATGTACAGTGGTGTGCAATCTAGTAATGCAGAGGCAGCTGTTTATTTTATACTTGCATATATATACTTTTATTGAAGCCTAAGAGCACGTTAAAACTGCCTTGAGTGGTAGAACTGCTTGTAAAATTGTGAATTTTAGCTCAATTTCGACTTTGGTGGTAGGGGCACTTAAAAATGAATATCCTACAATATTTTTGCATAATAGGAACCCCCAGAGTGTTCTCTAGATAGCCCAGGAATGGGAAATCAGAAATGCATAAGATATACCCTTTTAAAAACAAGTTTTGTACGGCTGGGTAAAGTGACATTTCACATTTAAGTTCCCTTCTTATTGCGGTACAGCACTGCTTAAATTCAACTTTGATGCTAGGAATTCACAGTATGATGATTAGGCTTTATAAAGATGAAAAAACGAATTTAAAGCATTTATTTTTAGCAATATATTTTTTCCCATATAATTAAATTTTATTTTTTATCAAGAAAACCAACCATTTTGATGATTCCACATTGGAAAAGCAAGCTTCATTCGTAGCCTATCATATTTAAACACATTCATTCATAACCCTAAGCACAGAAGCCTTACTTGAAACAGGAAAAGTCTGCGCCACTTTTAATGGGCAGTTATCATTTAACATCGGAACCATAGATATACTTATGTAAAGAAGGCATTAAGAAAGGAAATCCCTACTTTCAATTTTGTTCTCTGTTATCCAAAATAATGAAACTGGTGTTTTGAAACTTTTAAAATAATGCAGGCCTGTATACCTACACTGACTTAAAATATCGCTGACGCAGCATTCCTGTCTGTGGCCGTGAGCAGGAATAGCCATATGCTATTTATGCAGCTGTTGTGTGTCACGCCTTTCTCAGGAAAAAACCCCTTTATTATTTGAAATACCCTGACAGAGTTAAATCCCCATTTGCTGTGTCAAACGGTTTCTTTCAGTTAGTCAGTTTAAACACAGCTGTCGGAAAGCTTTTTTCTCGGGTGCTGAGAGAAAAGCATGTCACAGTCTATTTAAAAACTGAGGCATTTCAATGCAGTCAAATCTATCTTTCTATAATGTATATTTAGTTCAGCAACGACCAAATTCACTCATATGATGTGCATGCCTTTTAATGTCTAATACAATGTTTAAAGAAAAGGCTGTAACATTGTGTATTTAAGTCTATTGATTACAAAACACACAATTTCGTTTTTCTACCTCTCTGTATGAGGCCTATTTTAATCCTATTGAATACGAATTCTAATTTTATGTTTAGCATTGTGGCAATTTGCACACATGTATAGTGTCTTACTCTGTCAATTTAATAGTAACATGCAGCTGTTTAGCATATGTTACATAATTTATTTCTGGATTTTTATTTAATATGTAAGTAACTAAATGACATTTTGCATAACAGAATAATGACAGCAAAAAAAACATAAACAAACTCATTGAGCTCATTCAGACAGTTACAGAAGGACACAACACAGCGCGCTTAAAGCCAGCCATTCGTACACAGAGTACTCACACAAGTATTACCAATGTCAAACCAAAAACCCCACATAGACATTTAAACACACATTGAACCCACAAATCAATACTTAGGACAGCTTACAAAGTGTACGCAAGACCAACCTATTTGTAAATACTAATTGTAAGTCATATTTACAAGAAGAGCTCTCAAAAGTAGCCCAAAAAACTGTTCCATGGTCAAATTCGCCAGTTTTGGCTGGTAGAACACTCAAAAAGCGCTCTGCATATCACCACTTATGAATGTTACTAAGTGCGCAGATCCGGATCCGTTTTATGTACATATTTAGTTCCATGGGGTACTTAGTCACCAAGGAAGAAATATCTTTTTACTATACCTAAACCTATTTAGGTATCCCCTCTGAGGGGAGTCAACTAAGTACTTACTAAATCCATATCGGTACCTCCAAAACAGCAACACTTTCTGCGAAGTGTACTGGAAACAGGCATGCCAAAAATAGTGCAGAATATGCAGTATTATAATCAAAGTAGCGCTTAAGGTACTCTTTGTACGTTGCGCTGTTCAAACAATTTCAAATAGAGAAAAATCTCCTCATTACCTGCCTATATGAATTGCAATGCATATATAACTTACAAAACAAATTCCAAAATTGGCCAATCATACAAACAAAGCCACAGTAAGTGTTACTAAAACTACCTTACCAATCAAAGGCATCAAACCAACAGCAAGTGCCGCAAAACGGCTCTTACCAATCAAATGGTGTCCAGGTTCCAACTGCCAAGTTCTCAAATTGACCAAATGGTCACTGCACGGCAAATCAACAGAAGAGATCTCAGTCAAGGACTGGCGCCGCCGGGCTGGTCAGATCAGAAAGAAAGGAAAACGCCATGGGTGCCAAGACTCAGGTCTCCTCAGGCAGCGATCGCGTCCAAGAGCGAGATTCCAATCCTTCATCTTGACCAGTCCTTCGGGCATCCGAGTCACTGATGAGTCCCACGTTGGAAGCGCCAATTTGTTGTAGTGAGCCTCAGCAAGGCCTACCAGTGCTTAGGGGTTCTCCCTTCTCTGCACAGAGTCCTCAGACACTTAGGAAGAAGTTGGCACAGAAACTGAAATATAAAAGACAGAGTTTATTAAACCTTATAAGGTAAAGCTAACATTCACACATCACCCTTCAGTAATGCATGAAGTAGCACACTGAATGGAAGGATCCTGGTCCTTTTATACCCACACAGGGGCTCAAATGAAGGCGGTACAAACACAAATGCTGGTTGTAGGTACATATAAGGTCATACAGAGAATGCACAGTCGACAAGTGGGTGGAGATAACAGTTTCTACTTTTAGTAGACACATCCTGACATTTATAAACTTGAAACAGCTGCAAGCTCAACTGAGCATGTGCAAAGCAAGAGGAACTAAAGTTAACTTGTCTCTAGGCAGATTTCAAGAGCAGTTAACAGGAAGGTAGGACAGAGCACATGGCGAGCACATGGTAGCACATGGCAGCCAAAATGGCTGACAGAAATACAAAATGGATTCCACAAAGCGGACAATTTAGCCTCTGAATACAGGCTGTCTTTAGCCAATGCTTAACTTAAGTGCTGCCAAATTACAACACTAGGGTCGTTCCATATGACCAGGATGTCATCAATATACCTAATCCATAATCGAACCTGATCGGTAAATGGATTATTGTTCCAGATGTTGTGGTCCTCAAACCATCCCATGTACATCCATGCCACGCTTGATGCAAAAGTGCTGCCCATGGAAGTACCGTGGCGTTGCAGATAGATCTTGTCTTCAAAACTGAAGAAGTTTTCAGTCAGAGCTAATTTGGCTAGTTGCATGATCCAGTCTACTGGTGCTTTCCATTTCCACTCTTCAGATAGTAGAAGATCATGGATGACTTTAAGGCTCTCTTCTTGGGGGATACTCGTGTAGAGAAACTCCACGTCCAAGCACATCAGTGTTTCATTATCAGGATCGAAAGTTATGTCTTTGAGTATGGTCAGTAGATGAGTGGTGTCTTTCACATAAGATTTTGCTTTTGTGACTAGAGGTCTCAGGTACCAGTCCACAAACTGTGACAGAGGTTCCAAGATGGAACTAATGCCTGAGACTATTGGTCTTCCTGGTGGCGGAGTGCGTCCCTTGTGTATCTTCGATATGGTGTAAAATCGTGGGACTCTGGGTTCCCTTGTAGTCAAGAACTTCTTCTCCTTGCAGTTGATCCACCCTTTTTCATGTGCTGTGTCCAGGAGTAGGTTGTTTTTTTGTTGGATATTACTTGTCGGGTCAGTGCGAAGGATAGTGTAGTTTCTTTCCTCCTGGAGCAGTCACATGCATGCCACCCTATAGCCCTCTTTGTCCTGGACCACGATGGCACCCCCCTTGTCAGCAGGTTTTATCACAATATTATCTGTCGCATTCAGTGTTTTCCGAGCGGTTGATTCCTGTTTGGATAGATTGTTAAACCCGTTGGTCTTGGGTTGGAAGGTCTCTATGTCCTTTATGACTGCTTCTTCAAAAGCCACAATTTCAGGGGGTATTGTGGAGGGCGGTGGACTAAAGGTAGACTTCTTCTTCAGGTTGGTTCATGAAAAAGGTTTTGATGCGGATTTTTCTAAAGAACTCCGCTAGTTCACATCTGATGGTAAACTTATCCATAGTTGTAGTCGGGACAAATCCTAGTCCCTTGTTGAGGACACCCAGTTCGTCTTCTGACAACCGCTCCTTTGAAAGGTTGACTACCAGATCTACTGTTTGCTCGTGTCTGCCTGTCCCAGGTCTCTTGTTCTGCTCCTGGTGTTGGTTCCGTCTGGTACGTCGTCTTGCCACTGTACTCGTCGTCCTCTCCGACCTCTCCCCCCTCGCCGGCCACCATACCCTAAACAATGTTGGTTCGGGTAGTTTTGCTGGTAGTATGGTATATTCTGTGGTATGCTCTGTGGCATGGGTGGACCTTGGTATGGTGGGGAATAAAACCCCCTGGCCAATACATCATCTGTTGGTTATGAAATGGGGGGCTGGTGAAGTTTCCCCTTTGGTATCGCCTACGGCCTCTCTTGTTTCTGCTGGAGGCTGAATTGTCACTTGACCACTCGTCAGTATCTGAGTGTGTTGATCCATTGTCACTTCTTTCCGATGCGTCTGTGTCCGATTCGTCCTTATTATTGTACCCGTCTTTGGTGTAAGGGTATATACGCTTGTGGGAAAATTTCTTCAAATCTTTTTGGAGCTTTGTAATTTTGCTCTGGAGCAAAAAGTCTTTATGTTCCGAGATCTCCTTATTTACTTCTTCCAGTTTCTTCTTAAAGACAGAGATCTTAATCTGTGCATTTAGGTTGTCTTCGCTGACCTTGATATTAACCATCATAGCCTCTGAGATGCGTTTCCCGGTGTTAATAATGAGTATTAACCAATCACTGGTACATCGCCACGCGATTAGTGACCATTCCTTCCTGAATAGGGGGTCCTGTAAGAAGATACGTGGTTTGTTGGTTACAATGAGTCCTGTGGGGGCTGCGTTCTCACTCAGGTACTCCGTCATAATCATGCCATGTAATAAAGTCTTCATCTGCTCCCTCTTGAGTTCTTTCATCTCGTCCCAGTCTTGGGCCTGAGTGAGGCTCTGGGTGATGTGGGTATCTGGGAGTAGAGAAGGTGCCGCCAAAATGAGGGAGGCCATCTCATCCGTATAAGCTAGGCCTGTTTGTTCTGCCATTGTCGATGGATTCGGTGGTGTGTATGTGGTGGGTGAAAACAGTTTATTGTCAGAAAAGAAGGGGACTTTTCGAGTCCACAAACTAAATAACCCTACAGCTGTGCGCTGCGCAAGAATCTGGCACACAAAATCCTGGGACCTGGGAGGTCCCGGAAGGGTAGAGAGGTCCTCGACCACGAGGTTTAGAAAGGACACGTCCTCCCTAATTCATATACTCATAACCAATAAGAGTGTCCCTTCAAAAAGGTAGTGCTTAATCCTCCAGGGGTAGAGGAAAACCCATGTCCTCTTAATGTTATCTACATTAAGGAACAAGTCCTTTCAGCTGTTTTATTAAAGATGTTGCATAGGCGAGCGGAACCACAAAACGTGCGAGCTTGAAAAAAACTTCTAGAAAGGCATACCAACAAACTGACCATCTCCAGCACCCGAGAGTCACGCAGCCACTCCTTGGCCTGATTACTCAACCCGGTTAAGTTTATGGTGTTGCATAGTATTGAAAAACCCATCTCTCGGTGCATGCCTGCAACAATTTCATTGCATCACCCTAGTCAGTTGAATCAAACGCAGGGTAGCATGCAAGGAGATCACCTGCCCATGCGAGCAGGCCAAGCATCCCTTGCTCCACGAGCCATCCGAACTGTCAATGCTACATAACAGCTATTGGGTCACTCGCCCCACCCAACTTAGACAAGCTGGACCTAAACAAATTACAAGTCAAAGAATAATTGTCAGGGGGCATATCTGAATTAGACAAATCATCCCTTCTAACTGAACAAAGTATTGATTAACCAAGCTTGTTCGTCTATTGTACAAATTGTCCACATTTGACAAGCACAAAGTAGACCTTAATGAATATTTAGCATGCACCCTTTTCAAATGTGCCATCCGCACGTTCAAAAGTACTTTGTCGTGCCACCAGGTGGCTTGATGATTCTGGCCCGACACTTGAGGATCGCTCTTCGGCATTGGATTAAAACATTTTAGCCTACAAATTTTGCTTGGCCTAGACTGCCGCATCGTTCTGCTTCTTCTGACCTTGTATCCATATATTTACTCAACACGTGACCTTACACCTACAGTAATTCAGGACTATTGACTTTGTCAATGGTTGGTAGTTGCATAAGGTACATAAGCAACAACTTATGGCTTTGCTGTAAGAATATTGTCCAGTTATACCCTACAAAATTAATCTTATACCTACCCGTCAGTACTATTTGCTT
Organism: Calotriton arnoldi; assembly: GCA_963921515.1. Classification (NCBI taxonomy): domain Eukaryota; kingdom Metazoa; phylum Chordata; class Amphibia; order Caudata; family Salamandridae; genus Calotriton; species Calotriton arnoldi. Next base: position 920,451 of record CAWUFW010000708.1, read on the forward strand.
TGTCAATACCTGTTAGTTGCATAAGATAACTAAGCCCCAGTTATGGCTTTGTTGCATAGCTCACTTGCATCACCATTGAAATACATCCACCCTGTGTACTCCCATGTCTCATAGGAACCATCCGCAACGAAGCTTGTCCACTCCACGCCAGTGGAAGTCATATGAAAGGATCAATCTTGGCGTATAAATATCATTAAAATCTTCTCAAATACTCTAAATTCATAATATCCAGCTTTCCTCGTTTGAATGAATACATTTGGAGCTATATAATACTCAACGCGCTTTGGGGGAACCATCTTAAGGAGAGAACTCATAAGCCATTGTTTCTTTAAAATTAATTATTTTCAAATTTGTCTAAATTTCCTCATTGGACTGAACAGCCCTTGCACTGCTGTTCTGAAGTCCAACTCATATTCTGAGCTCTCACCTCACCTCCGGGAGTCCAGCCTCACCCAGTCCCCCTGACTGACTGCTTGTCCTGCGAAACCCAGGCAGTGCTAGTAAAGTGTGTCCTCTCTAGACCTCTCCCCTGCCCCGCTCTGCAAACCATGCGAGGCCACGCAGGGAGCTGCACCAGCCCCAACCTCTCTGGTGACATTAGTTATATGTTTCCTGCAAGGGTGTGTCGTCTTCAGCGGCCTGGTGGGGTTTGGGGTTTAGGCAAATGTCTGCTGTCTTGGTGCCTAGGGTAGTAGGCAAACATGTCGAAACCTTTTTTTTTACACTGCTCGTGCTCTTAGAGCAAGTCAGACAGACCCCTGGCTTGGCTTTTCCCACAACTGTCAGGCTTCAGGCTCTCCCACCTAAAATGCATGCACTGTGCATGGCAGACACACGTAACCTCATATTTGGTACCTCTCTGTGTAGGCACATGTAGGTCAGAAAGAAAAACTAGGCATATACATGGAACAAATGTGAAGCGCCGTGAAACGCCAGGACAGTTGAAGTCGCGATGCTGTCTGAGAAGATGACCGAACACACTCTGCTGACTATGCGGACAGATGCCTGGAGCTTACAACCCTGCATTACCGCAGCCGCGGCCCAGCCTCAGCAGCCCATTTCCATCCCTCTATCCCCACCGTTCAGCAGCCGAAGCCACCAGACGCGTGGTTGTCAGTCAGGGCACTGGCACGGCACCAGCCAGAACCACGCCCAGCCCGAGCTTGTCGCCCAGCCCGCCAGGTTTTAACCCGATTGATGGTGGCAATTGTTAGGGGGGGGTGGGCGGGGGTTTATTAATGCCTGCTGGATCAGCCCAAAGTGCCCGGTGGGGCATGGGGCAACCAACACCGAGAGAAGCTCCGGTGTGAGTGGATGAATGAGGCTTGGCAGCACTACATTTATGACTAGGGGTGGGCAGAAAACTCCGCTCCGCCAGCGGAGCGGATAAAGCCAGCCACCCCCGCTCCCCGGCCCGGTCCCTGCTTCTGAAAGCAGCCAGGCCGGGGAGAGCCTCCCCAGTCCCAAGTGGACCCCCGTCCCCAGCGCCCGGACCCTCGGCTGGCTTGCAGGACGGGGGGCTCCTGCACCCCGGGGCCCGCCGGACGGAGCTAGAGCCCCGGGCCCGGGCCCAGCTTCCGAACCCTAGCCAGGCCGGGGAGAGCCTCCCCTGGCCCCGGTGGGCCCCCTTCCCCAGCGCCCGGACCCTCGGCTGGCTTGCAGGACGGGGGGCTCCCGCACCCCGGGGCCCGCCAGACGGAGCTCGAGGCCCGGGCCCAGCTTCCGAACCCTAGCCAGGCCAGGGAGAGCCTCCCCGGGCCCCGGTGGACCCCCTTCCCCAGCGCCCGGACCCTCGGCTGGCTTGCAGGATGGGGGCTCCTCACCCGGGGCCCGCCGGACGGAGCACGAGCCCGGGCCCGGTCCCAGCTTCTGAACACTAGCCAGGCCGGGAGAGCCTCCCTGGCCCCGGTGGACCCCCTTCACCAGCACCCGGACCCTCGCCTGGCTTGCAGGACGGGGGGCTCCCGCACCCCGGGGCCTGCCAGAAGGAGCACGAGCCCCGGGCCCGGTACCAGCTTCCGAACCCTAGCCAGGCCGGGGAGAGCCTCCC
>CAWUFW010000708.1:927500-947500 GCA_963921515.1 Calotriton arnoldi
GACCATCACATGTGAATGCAGGCAGGTGTAGGAAATGTTTGACATACTTTTTTATTGTTTGATCCAGAATGTTTAAAGTTTTAGCTTCTGTTCCTGTCATTTCCAACTTAAATGACAGTTTAGGGATCAAATATTGACACAATATTTCTATTTTCTGTGTGGGCTTAAGTGGTAAATTGTCGAGTTTTGAGCCCAGTCAACAAGAACCTCATTACTTTTGTTGTGCTTGAATGGCCGGTGTGTGGATCAAAGTTCAATCCGAGGTATCTCTCGCTTTCTCCTGGATGAATATTTTCAATATTTTGTTTTTCAAATTGCCATCGTTTGCAGTTGTTAACCAGGATCTTATCTTTATGGTGACTTATATAAAATCCATGTGTTCTTTTCACATTAAGCTTTAAGCCTGTTGTTTTACTGATTTTTTCAATGATTTTCAGATTTGTACTCATTCCTTCCCAGGTGTTGCTGAGTACTGCGATGTCATCTGCAAAGGCAAGAGCGGTGATTTGCTTAATGAGACCATCAGAGCCGAATGTGAAGCCCTTGCCATCTTTCTGAAGATCACAGATCAAGGGATCCATGGCAATGTTAAACAACAGTGGGGATAAAGAGTCACCTTGCTTAACTCCCGACTTCATTTGTATTTCTGGAGTTGCTTCATTGTTTTTCCCTTGAAAAATGTTGTTGAGTCAGTGTATAAGTCTTGTACTATGTCTCTGATGCATGATGGAACTCTGTGCCTTTCAAGACTCTGTAAAATGTGACCATGGCTGACAGAGTCAAAGGCTTTTGAGATATCTATGAACACCACTGCTAACGAGCTTCTGTTTTTTCATGCCCCTTTTATGATGTTTTGCAGAAGAGTAATATTTTCGAGACAACCTCTCACCTTCATGAAGCCTTTTTGTCTCTTATTCAGTTCAACGAAAGATGTGAGTCTTTTGGTTAGTATTTTCGTGAACAACTTCATGAATGCCGTACCGATGGTAATTGGACGCCAATTACTGATTTTTTTGAGTTCGCTAATCGGTACATTTTTAGGTATTAAAATCGATGGGTTCTTTTTAATACTTTCTGGTACTCTTCTCATCGATAACCAAGACGACAAGATTCTGGGCAGCAGTCTTGGCAGCAGTCTTGGCAGTCTATTCTGTACCACCTCGCGGTGGCTCATTCTGGGTTATTATGCTGCCCATCAGCGTCAAATCGGTTTTGCTTCCAACAATGCAACATTCGTTCGCTCCGGAGTACAGCCACACTGTAAGCTGTCCTCACTGGAACTGGGATCACGTATAGGCCAGAGATAGTACACCGTGCAGTACTATTCCAACAATTTAAAATTGTCTACGAACAGTCCTGAGAAATTAAAGTACGATTAGCAGGACATCAATAATCAATGCAATATGTAGTGATTATGTGTATGTAATTATTTGAGACCTATTCTTCATTCAAGACATTTCAATAACCATGATGTACACTTTGTATCTAAATTAATATAAGCACACATCTATAAAATACAAAAAAATACACATCTATAAATTGCACATCTAGCTAGAAAATCCACATCTATAAAAATCACATCTAAATATTGTGTCAACTATAAACTATCATGTAACTGTTTAACCACATTTAAATATTAATGAATCAACATTTTAAAACAATATGTTTTATAAAAGTGACGTGTGTGCTGTACGATAGTGTACATCTCAGCATTCAGCTTGAAATTTAATTGTCCATGAATACTTGGCACATTTTAAGAGTGTCCATTAATGTAGTCAGGCAAACATTTTTCTTAAATGGGAATGACATTTGCAGACCAAGATCAGCCAGAGCAACATCATTACATTGAGGCCAAATACCCCGACATCCAACAATGAAGCCATGAAATTTTACAGTTTTACAGTTGGTAAGATCTTTGATTTGCTGCGATAGATCCTGATAGTATTTAACTTTACTCTTGAACGCTAATTCAAGGGAATTCTGTGAGTTTTCCCAACGAATAGAAACATCAATCACTACAGCAGTACCATTTTTGGTGAACACTACATCTGGTTTTCTTAGTTCACCTTGGCTATTTTTAACATGAGGTTCCCTGTATGTCATCCACCCACACCTTTTTGCTCTATCAATGAGCAATTCCAACACTTTGTTATGCCTTTTTATCCTTATGTCTTTGGTTTTAGGGCATGCACCTGAAATATGTGAAATTGTTTCGCATACATCTTTGCAGTATCTACAGGTAGCAAAAGTACTATTTCTTCCCCTCGTGATGGTTTCTCTAGTATGCAAAACATTTGCTCTCATCATCAGCGCAGCTATGTATTGATTTTCTTTCATTTTATTATGTTTGCTGATCCAGAAATTTGAGGTTGGATTACTTGCTAGGTATTTTATACCATCACCTTGGACGGGGAGATTTGCCCATTTTTGAAATTCCTCTTTTCTCCAATCATATGTTGCTACCAAATTCAATTCATAACTCAGAAATCTACTGTCCAGAATGTTGAGTTTGTGTGTTTTGATGATGTTATCAATTTTTTCATCAATTACTTCTCCTGCATACATGAAAGATTGAGCTATGTACAGATCTGGAGCTTCCCTGAGATACAATAAACTATTGATTTTGTTTAGACCAATTGTCGTACATAACTTTGGTATACTGAGGCCCCCAAAGGATCTTTTCGAATATAGGAGACCATCACATGTGTATGCAGGTAGGTGTAGGAAATGTTTGACATACTTTTTTATTGTTTGATCCAGCATGTTTAAAGTTTTAGCTTCTGTTCCTGTCATTTCCAACTTAAATGACAGTTTAGGGATCAAATATTGACACAATATTTCTATTTTCTGTGTGGGCTTTAGTGGTAAATTGTCGAGTTTTTGTGCCCAGTCAACAAGAACCTCATTAATTTTGTTGTTACTTGAATGGCCGATGTGTGGATCAAAGTTCAATCCGAGGTATCTCTCGCTTTCTCCTGGATTAATGTTTTCAATATTTTGTTTTTCAAATTGCCATGGTTTGCAGTTGTTGACCAGGATCTTATCTTTATGGTGACTTATATAAAATCCATGTGTTTTTTTCACATTAAGCTTTAAGCCTGTTGTTTTACTGAATTTTTCAATGATCTTCAGATTTGTACTCATTCCTTCCCAGGTGTTGCTGAGTACTGCAATATCATCTGCAAAGGCAAGAGCGGTGACTTGCTTAATGAGACCATCAGAGCCGAATGTGAAGCCCTTGCCATCTTTCTGAAGATCACAGATCAAGGGATCCATGGCAATGTTAAACAACAGTGGGGATAATGAGTCACCTTGCTTAACTCCCGACATCATTTGCATTTCTGGAGTTGCTTCATTGTTTTTCCCTTGAAAAATGTTGTTGAGTCAGTGTATAAGTCTTGTACTATGTCTCTGATGCATGATGGGACTCTGAGCCTTTCCAGACTCTGTAAAATGTGACAATGGCTGACAGAGTCAAAGGCTTTTGAGATGTCTATGAACACCACTGCTAACGAGCTTCTGTGTTTTCGTGCCCCTTTTATGATGTTTTGCAGAAGAGTCAGATTTTCGAGACAACCTCTCACCTTCATGAAGCCTTTTTGTCTTGTGTTCAATTCAACGAAAAATGCAAGTCTTTTGGTTAATATTTTCGTGAACAACTTCATGAATGCCGTACCGATGGTAATTGGACGCCAATTACTGATTTTTTTCAGTTCGCTAATCGGTACATTTTTAGGTATTAAAATCGATCGGTTCTTTTTAATACTTTCTGGGACTCTTCTCATCAATAACCAAGACGACAAGATTCTGGGCAGCAGTCTTGGTTGTTTGTTATGTACATTTTGTAAGTCATTAAGGCCAATTTTGTCAGGCCCCACTGCTTTCTTTAAATCTGATTCATCGAAGGCTTTAGTTATTTCGAGCAGTGTAATTTCTTTACACAATCCTCCAATTTCCCATTCATCCGGTATCCGATCAATTGGGATGAATTTGGGATTTTTCTTGTTTTCTTTTTCAATTATGTTTTTATAGTATTGGAAGATTTCATCCGCACTGATTTGGCAGGTGGCATCTTCTGCCCCATCGGTGATTATCCTGGCAATTTTCTTTTTGTCTTTTTTAAACATTGCCTGGTATTCTTTGTAGCTGCCCTTAGCTTTTGCATAATTTTTCTTGTGTGTCCGATTGAGCCTTCCATTCTTCTTATCTTTCTTTGCTATCTTGTTTTGTACTGGGGTAATTTGTTGCTCATCTTGAGCGGTGCTCATAGGCTCATTGGGTTCGCTCGTTGGTTCGGTACGATTTGCTGGTACAGGACTTATATCATTGGTGTTTTCTGAGATATAAGTCACTATCTCATCCATCAGATCCATAGCAGCATCATGATGCTGGATGTTTTTGGTGTACTTTTCGATTTCTGTGATTCTATCATTCAGTTCATCAAAGTTTTTTATTTTTGGCGCTCGTTTCCGATTGATAAAGTCTCTGCGCCTTTCCATTGTTATTTCTACTGAAATCTCTGGTTCATCACAAGAGTCATTCTCTGAGATATTAGATGCTTGCAGTACATCTTTTGCCGATTTTTTTCTCTTATCTCTTCTATCTCTTCTCTTTTCTGCAATTTGTTTGCTGTTTTTATTGTCAAAATGCGGAACCATCAGCGCATTAATGTTTCTCTTGTTTTCATATATTTTTTCTAATTCTGCTAATAGCAGTATTTCTTCCTGTGACCATAGTTTTGATGGTTTGCTGCTTGCTAGAGCTGTTAGTCTAGCCTCATTTTGCGCTCTTGGATGCGCATGCCGAGCATGTTGTGATACTCCAATTTTTGATCCGAATCTGAGGTCACAGAAGCTGCACAGGAATGGCAGCACTCCCTTTTGAGGTCTTCCTTTGCATTTGGCATAATGGCATGCAATATTGTGGTATTCGGCTTCTTTGTCACATTTTGAGCAATAGGTTTTGAGATAGAAGCCTTTGTGCTTGTTAGAGACATGTTTTCTTAGTTCTTTGAATGTTCCCAAAATGTCTCCACACAAGTCACAATTATACTTTTCGTTTGGGTATTTCCAATATGTGACTTTCTTTGTGTAGTCACTTTTCTTTACATTCAATTCCTTGTTGACCTCGTACACATCGGGTAGATTTTCAAATTTTATTGTGACAATGTCATTCTTGGCTGAGGAGGCCACAAATTCGATGGTTTTGCTGAGGTCTACTGTTATGTCTTCATCTGCTACGGAGGGTGAACTAGGCGCTATAACGTGACCTGAATCGTTGTTGCTTGTTGCATTGTTTGAAGCGGGTGCTGGTTTGTCAAATTCGGTGAGGAGGTTAATGATTTCTGGGAAAGATAGCACCTCCTTTCGCCATCTTAACGGGGTTTTTAATCGCCAGGAACTACCCCATCTGGAATTGTGTTCGTTTGCTTCGCCATTTCTCACTATCACGCTCGTCGCCATGATAGAACCTTGTTTGGCCTGTCTCCATAGACTTTCCTACGAATAGTCAAGCACTATAGAGGCAGTTACCGGCGGGACCACTGGGAGGTAAAGGCCACTATAACTGAGAATAGGTTAAGAGAGTCATAGTTACTCCAGCCATTTACCCGCGCTTCATTGAATTTCTTCACTTTGACATTCAGAGCACTGGGCAGAAATCACATCGCGTCAACACACGCCTCGGGCCTTCTCGATGCTTTGTTTTAATTAAACAGTCGGATTCCCCTGGTCCGCACCAGTTCTAAGTCAGCTGCTAGGCGCCGGCCGAGGCAGAACGCCGGCCCCTCGCCCCTGGGGAGGGGGCACGGGGAGAGGCGACCACCGCAGCTGGGGCGATCCACAGGAAGGGCCCGGCTCGCGTCCAGAGTCGCCGCCGCCCCGGAGGGAGGCACCTCGTCCAGCCGCGGCGCGCGCCCAGCCCCGCTTCGCGCCCCAGCCCGACCGACCCAGCCCTTAGAGCCAATCTTTATCCCGAAGTTACGGATCTGACTTGCCGACTTCCCTTACCTACATTGTTCCAACATGCCAGAGGCTGTTCACCTTGGAGACCTGCTGCGGATATGGGTACTGGAAAAGGCAACAAGGGAACCCTACTCGCAAGGAGCCTGGGTAAATAGGTAAGAGAAGTAACAATGGCTCCTGTGGATATCATAAAGTTTATACTAGTAGAAATACGCACAATGGCAATACGCAGAGCTGAAATGATGTCAGAAAGAAAGCTAGCCAAACACCACGAAGTAAAGCTGAGGCTTTTATATATAATGGTTACATGAAATGATCACCATATACATAAAGCTACAAATGTAGAATTATTATTTACAACAAACAATAAATGAACAGTAGTGAAGAGTGTCCCAGTGTGTAACGTATTGAACCTAAACTATTAGTGACATAGTATGTGACAAATGTGCAAGGTTTCAATGTAAAACATAAAGGCGACCATTGAAGACTTTAAACACTGTAATACACAGCACTTTTTACAATCATATGCGCTGGATAATGGTTCGCTCTTATTTAGCTGTCGACGACGTTTCGACCCCGTTCGAATGTAGGGTCTCTTCAGGACCAGGGAATGTGGAACACCTAAAGGAATGGGATAGTATCAATGTGTGGCCAATAACAACTGTGAGCAAAGGATGACTGGGCACAGGAATGTAATGTACCTGGAGGGCGGGCTATAGCTGCCAAACGTGGAAGAGGGTGACACCGTGAGAGAAGTGAAAAAGATAACTCACAGGGACCCCGCCGGGCGCTAAGGACAAAGAAGAAGTAGCATTTACTTAGGGCGAAAGAAGCATGATTGTAGCTCTAATGCGGTGGAATCAGCTCGTATATTGCCGGGCAGACTTACCCCATGTGAGGGAGATGCTTGGCAAGCTTGGCCGGATATCTGAACCGGGAGAGCCTCGGCGGTAATGAAAACACTCGGTTAGACCAGATTCTGATAAAATTCTGAAAGACGATGGCAGGAAAACCCAGCGTTTAGTGAAAGGAATTTAGCCAACAATAGAAAAAGCTACTAAGGGCGAAAAAACCGCTCTCACCGTGATCTTGCTTGGATAGCTGTTAGGGATGTATCCGAGTGAGGCTGAAACAACGGAGCGTGTGTCTCCTTGTTAGGTGCAGTGACAGAGGGCAAGTGGAGAGAACGATGGTAAATAGTAGCACCTATTCGTGCCAAAAAACGGCCGTAAAGACCAAGCTATCAAAATCAGGTGTGTCGAGCGGATCTGTCGCTCTGTGTTCCGCGATGAAGATAGACAACAGACTAATGGGCAATGTAACTAAAACATTATGTTACTATTAGGATAAGACAGGTAATAACTACATAATGTGTTGAAAGTACAACAGTCATGTTTTAGAAGTACAGCATTAAAAAACGGTGAAGCTCGTTCATGTATAAACATTGTGCTTGATTTCACAGTTGTTCGGGGGAGACAAGTACAACATGTAGCCAAAAAACGCATTGTAACAAATTACGATGATAGACAATACCACTATTAACATCGGATCGATCTCTTAATCATTGCACATATTCACGCAGTATTGGAAAATTGAACATTTGTATTATAGCAATAAACAAAGGAATAATCAAAAATGGGCATAGAGTTGTCTGCAGCAATCGTGTTTGATAACTCACTGTTGTGGTAGGACACAATAGTATAGAACAATGAATAATGCAACAGATACAGAAAGGACGCATATCATTAAACTGTACAGTATAGAGAATTAAATAATATTGTGAAGAGTCATAATAAAATGTGCACAATGTAGTGATCGTGAAGGGAAAAATTGAATTGATATGAGTAATCAATTTGCACATTATGGGCTCAGTGTGCTAATAAAACCTCGCCATTCCTCAGCGGAATTAAGCCCTTCAGTAATGGAATTGATGCGTTCAATTCAACGACATTCTGATCGTTGCAGCAATCGAGTGAGGTCTCCTCCTCTCTGTGGAATGATTACTCTGTCTATTACTTGCCACTTAATGTCGTCAGCTGTATGATTCTTTTCAAAAAGTGGCTGACTAATGGAGCATTAGGCACTGAGTTTCTTATTCTGCTCCGATGTTGTCCTATTCGTGCTTTCACTGATTGTTGTGTCTGCCCAATATATGGAAGTCCGCAGGGACAAGTGATGCAGTACACTATGTTTTTTGTATTGCAATTTGCAAAGAAATCAAGTGTATGTTTGACGATGCCGTGTTCAAACGTCTTGGTATTCGTGGTAAAGGCGCAGGCTACACAGTTGCCGCATTTGAAATGTCCTTAGGCTACTGGGAGACCCCAAGTTGACTGCAACGATCTAGTGGTTTGCAGTGGTTCCTCTAGGGAGGATCTAATGAGATGATCTTTAATGTTTTTACCTCGTTTGTAAGCAAACATAGGAACTTCTATGTTGGGATCTATACTTTTAATGATGTACCAATTTTTTGTGATCAATTTGCGGATTTTGTTGGTATGTATGCCGAACGTAGAGACACAGATGAGTCTATTCATTTTGGACTTTGCTTTGGGAGCCAAAAGTGCTTCTCTAGGGCAGAACCAGGCTCTTTTTAAAGAATTTCTCACAAGCCGGTTAGGGTATCCTCTGGCCTTCAATTTCTCTTTGAGTATCTCGGCTTCTTTCATGTAATCTTCTTTTTTAGTGCAGTTACGGCGCAGCCGAAGAAACTGCCCATAGGGTAATCCATCTCTGAGTGCACGAGGGTGGTGACTGTTGTAGGCAAGTAGTGTATTGCGCTCTGTAGGTTTTCTGTGCAGAGTAGTATACAGTTTACCATTCTCGTGTTGTATGTTTAAATCTAGAAAGGCAATGCTGGATTTGCGAATAGTAGAGGTGAACGTTAAATGCTGCTGGATGGTGTTAAGATATACATTGAAATCATTAAATTCTGACTCGGTACCTGACCAAATAAGAAAGATGTCATCTATGTACCTTTGCCCGCACGTAATCTTGGTGCGGTACATGTTACTGTTGTGGAGGACAAATTTATGCTCAATGTGATCCATGTATATATTTGCCAGATTTGGAGCAAAAATTGCTCCCATGCTGGTCCCTGAGCATTGCTGGTAATAGCTCCCTTCTGACACAAAATAATTGTGTGTTAGGGCAATCTCCAAGAGTGAGATAATGAAACTGGTGGGTACTGGCATAGGTCTGGGTCTGCTGTCCAATAGGTCTTTAATCACCTGTATGCTTTCTGCTTGAGGTATATTGGTGTAGAGTGCAGTAATGTCTAAGGTGGCCAGCCATTCATTATCGATGTTGTACATTCTGTCTTCCAACAAGTTGATCATGTGCATAGAGTCTCTTACAAACGTTTCCTGTAAGGGGACATAGGGGCATATTAGCAAGAACCTCGTTAAAATTATCGCCGTTTTAGCGGCAGGAAACTGCCGCTAAAACGGCGATAATGGACTTGCTAATATGCGTTATGGAATTCCAATAGAAGCCCAACTTAGATGTGCAGGACACCTAGCCTGGGCTTCTATTGGAATTGTATAACGCATATTAGCAAGCCCATTATCGCAGTTTTAGCGGGAGTTTCCTGCCGCTAAAACGGCGATAATTTTAACGAGGTTCTTGCTAATATGCCCCATAGTCTTTAATAAAAAAGTCTATATATTTGCCAATTGGCTCAAAAATGGATCCACAACCAGATAATATTGGACGACCTGGGGGATTAGCTGTCTTATCCTAATAGTAACATAATGTTTTAGTTACATTGCCCATTAGTCTGTTGTCTATCTTCATCGCGGAACACAGAGCGACAGATCCGCTCGACACACCTGATTTTGATAGCTTGGTCTTTACGGCCGTTTTTTGGCGCGAATAGGTGCTACTATTTACCATCGTTCTCTCCACTTGCCCTCTGTCACTGCACCTAACAAGGAGACACACGCTCCGTTGTTTCAGCCTCACTCGGATACATCCCTAACAGCTATCCAAGCAAGATCACGGTGAGAGCGTTTTTTTTCCCTTAGTAGCTTTTTCTATTGTTGGCTAAATTCCTTTCACTAAACGCTGGGTTTTCCTGCCATCGTCTTTCAGAATTTTATCAGAATCTGGTCTAACCGAGTGTTTTCATTACCGCCGAGGCTCTCCCGGTTCAGATATCCGTCCAAGCTTGCCAAGCATCTCCCTCACATGGGGTAAGTCTGCCCGGCAATATACGAGCTGATTCCACCGCATTAGAGCTACAATCATGCTTCTTTCGCCCTAAGTAAATGCTACTTCTTCTTTGTCCTTAGCGCCCGGCGGGGTCCCTGTGAGTTATCTTTTTTCACTTCTCTCACGGTGTCACCCTCTTCCACGTTTGGCAGCTATAGCCCGCCCTCCAGGTACATTACATTCCTGTGCCCAGTCATCCTTTGCTCACAGTTGTTATTGGCCACACATTGATACTATCCCATTCCTTTAGGTGTCCCACATTCCCTGGTCCTGAAGAGACCCTACATTCGAACGGGGTCGAAACGTCGTCGACAGCTAAATAAGAGCGAACCATTATCCAGCGCATATGATTGTATAAAGTGCTGTGTATTACAGTGTTTAAAGTCTTCAATGGTCGCCTTTATGTTTTACATTGAAACCTTGCACATTTGTCACATACTATGTCACTAATAGTTTAGGTTCAATACGTTACACACTGGGACACTCTTCACTACTGTTCATTTATTGTTTGTTGTAAATAATAATTCTACATTTGTAGTTTTATGTATATGGTGATCATTTCATGTAACCATTATATATAAAAGCCTCAGCTTTACTTCGTGGTGTGTGGCTAGCTTTCTTTCTGACATCATTTCAGCTCTGCGTATTGCCATTGTGCGTATTTCTACTAGTATAAACTTTATTATATCCACAGGAGCCATTGTTACTTCTCTTGCGGATATGGGTACGGCCCGGCGCAAGATTTACACAATCTCCCCTGGATTTTCAAGAACCAGCGAGAGCTCACCGGACGCCGCTGTAACCGCGACGCTTTCCAAGGCTCGGGCCCCTCTCTCAGGGCGAACCCATTCCAGGGCGCCCCTATACCCAGGTCGGACGACCGATTTGCACGTCAGGACCGCTACGGACCTCCACCAGAGTTTCCTCTGGCTTCGCCCTGCCCAGGCATAATTCACCATCTTTCGGGTCCTATCACGCACGCTCATGCTCCACCTCCCCGACAGAGCGGGCGAGACGGGCTGGTGGTGCGCCCGCCGCTGGAAGCGCGGCGGGATCCCACCTCAGCCGGCGCGCGCCAGCCCTCACCTTCATTGTGCCACAGGGTTTTGCTCGGCCCTCCGACTCGCGCACGTGTTAGACTCCTTGGTCTGTGTTTCAAGACAGGTCGGGTGGGTAACCGACATCGCCGCAGACCCCTGGCGCCCGGCTTGGGCCTCCCCACCCGGCGGCGCGACGCGGTCGGGGCGCCCTAAGAACAGTCCTCCCCAGTCGACAGTCGCGCCGGGAGCAGAGGGCCCCGTCCCCCCTTCAACCGCCCCGGCGCACCCCAAGGGGCGGCCGGGAACGGATGCCCGGGGGAGGGCGCGGAGGCAGTCGAATCTCCCTTGGCCCCGTGGACACGGCGAAGCTGCTGCCAGGGGGGGCTGTAAGACCCTCCGCCGGAGCGGAGGGCCACCTGCCACCCCAAAGCCTTCCCAGCCGACCCGGAGCCGGTCGCGCCGCACCGCCGTGGAGGAAATGCGCCCTGCGGGGGCCGGGTAGGGCCCGGGCGCCGATCCCGCGGAGGGGATCCGGAACTCCCGGGCCACCGACCTTCCCGCCATGTTGAATCCTGCGGGTGGACTGCACGGACCCTACCCGTTTACCTCTCGACGGTTTCACGCCCTCTTGAACTCTCTCTTCAAAGTTCTTTTCAACTTTCCCTTACGGTACTTGTTGGCTATCGGTCTCGCGCCCGTATTTAGCCTTAGATGGAGTTTACCACCCGCTTTGGGCTGCATTCCCGAGCAACCCGACTCCGAGAAGACCCGATCCCGGCGCGCCTGGGGGCCGCTACCGGCCTAACACCGTCCACGGGGTGAGCCTCGATCAGAAGGACTTGGGCCCCTTGAGCGACACCGGGGAGTCGGTCTTCTGTACGCCACATTTCCCGCGCCCGCCGTTGGGGGGGATTCGGCGCTGGGCTCTTCCCTCTTCACTCGCCGTTACTGGGGGAATCCTGGTTAGTTTCTTTTCCTCCGCTTAGTAATGTGCTTAAATTCAGCGGGTCGCCACGTCTGATCTGAGGGCGTAGTCGGAAGAAAACGCCGGAGCGTTAAGGGGGAGCTTGGGAAGGCCTGGCGTCCTGGCAGCGCGCGCCCTCTTTCCCCAAATCGGATCTGGAGGGATTTCGCCCTTGCCGGGAAGCCGGCCACGGAGGTGGGCGCCCAAGGCGCATGCGCGCGGGCAGCCGGGGGGACACCACAGACAGCCAAGCGCAGCACGCAGCCAGGCGCCCCGGGACAGGCCTGGGGCGGACCGGTCGCCAGACCCCTTCTCGGGGCTAGGCGCGCCAGCGGCGTACCTCCGCGACAGGACCCGGTGAGGTACCCTGTCACAGGCGATCAGGGGGTCTGACCTTGTGGGGGGACGAAGGGAAGCGGAGCTAACCCTGCGACGGCCCCAGCCGCGTCCCAGGGAAGCCCCGGGGCGATTGACAATCGAGCGACCCTCAGACAGGCGTAGCCCCGGGAGGAACCCGGGGCCGCAAGGTGCATTCGAAGTGTCAATGATCAATGTGTCCTGCAATTCACACTAATTCTCGCAGCTAGCTGCGTTCTTCATCGACGTGCGAGCCGAGTGATCCACCGCCAAGAGTCACAGGCAACTTTCGAAAACGTTCGCCCACCTGCAGGCGCAGGAGAGGCAGGAGGAAGGTGACGCCATCCGTCCACCGCCCGCGCGGCGAGACGGCCCGGGCGCACCGTTCAAGGCTTCCCCTCTGGGAGTCAGACTGCACCGTTGGGAGAAAAAAACATTACCAGGCGCTCGGCCCTGGAGTCCTCCCCCCACCCACCCACGGGCGAGGGAGGGGGCTCCCAGAGCGACGGGAGCAGGCAGCCCCGCAGCCGCTGGTCCCTCCCGGAGTAACCAGGAGGGACCACGCGAGTCTTCAAACCCCTCAGCCCGGCCGCACGGGACCAGGTCGAACCGGGTACCTGGCAACGAGGGAGGGTCGCTCCACCTGCACATCAGCCGTCTGTCGCCGAGCGGACCCGAGCAATGCCGGCGGGCTGGCTTTTTTTCCGGCCACCCCACCCTTGCCCGGGTCGGAGGCGCCAGAAGGGAAGAGCCATATGCAAAAGAAACAATTGATGGACGGAATGCTGGACAATGCAAACATTCACCCCCAGTCACAAGGATCTGGGTTTAATCCATCATTCTTTTGCTCACCACACCACCCCAGTTTGGACCCAGCCATATGCAAATCAGTCTTGACCCTGTTCCTTGTGGGAACAGTCCAGCCCGAACTGTCAAGCCAAGTCCTCCCTGGACCGGAAACAAGCATCCTGGGACCGGTTTCAGGGCATCACCCTTCATCAGCCAGGCTAGCTTGAAACCAGTGGTGTAGTGAGCACGGGACCCACATCTGGGCATACCCTTCCCACTTAGGGCGACATATGCAAAAGAAACAATTGATGGATGGAATGCTGGACAATGCAAACATTCACCCCCAGTCACAAGGATCTGGGTTTTATCCATCATTCTTTTGCTCACCACACCACCCCAGTTTGGACACAGCCATATGCAAATCAGTCTTGACCCTGTTCCTTGTGGGAACAGTCCAGCCCGAACTGCCAAGCCAAGTCCTCCCTGGACCGGAAACAAGCATCCTGGGACCGGTTTCAGGGCATCACCCTTCATCAGCCAGGCTAGCTTGAAACCAGTGGTGTAGTGAGCACGGGACCCACGTCTGGGCATACCCTTCCCACTTAGGGCGACATATGCAAAAGAAACAATTGATGGACGGAATGCTGGACAATGCAAACATTCACCCCCAGTCACAAGGATCTGGGTTTAATCCATCATTCTTTTGCTCACCACACCACCCCAGTTTGGACCCAGCCATATGCAAATCAGTCTTGACCCTGTTCCTTGTGGGAACAGTCCAGCCCGAACTGCCAAGCCAAGTCCTCCCTGGACTGGAAACAAGCATCCTGGGACCGGTTTCAGGGCATCACCCTTCATCAGCCAGGCTAGCTTGAAACCAGTGGTGTAGTGAGCACAGGACCCACGTCTGGGCATACCCTTCCTACTTAGGGCGACATATGCAAAAGAAACAATTGATGGACGGAATGCTGGACAATGCAAACATTCACCCCCAGTCACAAGGATCTGGGTTTAATCCATAAGCCTCCCCGGGCCCACCGGACACCGTCCCAGGCACCCTGCCACGCGGCGGGACCGAGGACAGAGCCCAGGGTGGGGAGGCCACCCTCCCCAGGGCCGCAGGGAGCCCCTGAACCCAGCCGAGCAAGGGGAGGCTCCCCGGGCATGATGGAACCCCGACCCGTGCCTTTGGCGGGGCAGCAGGCTGGTGGATGGGGCCCAGGGCTGGAGCACCCGAGCCGGGGCCCGGCGGGGCCCCTGGACCCATCCGGGGCTCCCAGAGGCGAAGGGGAAGCCTCTCCGGGCCCACCGGACCCCGTCCCGGGCACCCTGCCATGTGGCAGGACCAAGGACAGAGCCCGGGGTGGGGAGGCCGCCCTCCCCGGGACCCTCAGGGGCCCCGGCCGGAGCTCCTGAACCCAGCCAAGCAAGGGGAGGCTCCCCAGGCACAACGGAACCCCGTCCCAGGCCTTTGGCAGAGCGGCAGGCCGGGGAACGGGGCCCAGGGCCAGAGCACCCGACCCGGGGCCCGGCGGGGCCCCTGGACCCAGCCGGGGCTCCCAGGCACGGAGGCGCAGGGGAAGCCTCCCCGGGCCCGCGGGACACCGTCCCAGGCACCCTGCCACGCGGCGGGACCGAGGACAGAGCCCAGGGTGGGGAGGCAACCGTCCCCAGGGCCGCAGGGAGCCCCTGAACCCAGCCGAGCAAGGGGAGGCTCCCCGGGCACGATGGAACCCCGACCCGTGCCTTTGGCGGGGCAGCAGGCTGGTGGACGGGGCCCAGGGCTGGAGCACCCGAGCCAGGGCCCGGCGGGGCCCCTGGACCCATCCGGGGCTCCCAGAGGCGAAGGGGAAGCCTCCCCGGGCCCGCGGGACCTCATTCGGGCACCCTGCCACGCAGCAGGACTGAGGACGGAGCCTGGGGTGGGGAGGCCGCCCTCCCTGGGGCCCCTGGACCCAGCCCAGCAGGGGGAGTCTCTTCTGGCCCGCCGGACCCCATCCAGGGCAGCCTGCCATGTGGCAGGCCCAGGGACGGACCCAGGGCTGGGGCGGCATCCTGGCCCGTCCAGCTGCCAGCTGAGGACCGCTAGGCCGAGAGGGGTCCCAGAGTACCCTGTCCCTAGTAATCCGGAGTAAGGCTACCCCCCTTTCTGGTAACCTGTGCGCACTGCAAGACTGAGGGGACCCTAGGTGAGGACTCGCCCGAACTCCTGGAGCCCTGACTGGGATCGGGGAGGCAAATGAGCCCTCATCGGGACTTCCAAGCCGGCCCGGCCATCTGGTCGTCCCATTGGAAAGCATTGCGTGCGACCAGATGGCCGAGGGGAAAGGTGCGACCAAATGGCCGGGACCGAAAGGACTCCCATCTGCCCGCCCTGAGCCTTCGCGGTAGGGCTCCTGCCTGCCCTTGCAGGGCTCAGGGGCTCCGCTTCCCGGGGGCTCAGGGACCCCGGCTGGGCCTCAGGCATGGGGAGGACCGCCAGAGCTCTCGGGCCCGGATGCCCGGGGGAGGACTGCCCAGGACTCATGGAGCCCGTCCCCGGCACTTTGCCGCGCCGTGGGCCGGAGGAGGGAGCCCCCCGGACGGAGGGGAGGTGTTGTCCGGGCATAGCCCATCTGGTCCCCGGCAGAAAACCGCCAGCCTGGGAGGGGTGTTCCCGGCATACCCTGCCCCTAGTAATCCGGAGGAAAGCTACCCCTCTTTCTGGGAACCCGCGCGCACCGCGAGACTCAGGGGACCCTGGGCGCGAACGTGCCTGACCTCCTGGAGCCCTGGCTGGGATCCGGGAGGCAAATGAGCCCTCATTGGGACTTCCAGGGCAGCCCGGCCATCTGGTCGCCCCATTGGAAAGCATTGCGTGCAACCACATGGCCGAGGGGAAAGGTGCGACCAGATGGCCGGGACCGAAAGGACTCCCATCTGCCCGCCCCGAGCCTTCGCTGTAGGGCTCCCGCCTGCCCACGCAGGGCTCGGGGGCTCCGCTTCCCGGGGGCTCGGGGACCCCGGCTGGGACTCAGGCACAGGGAGGACCGCCGGAACTCTCGGGCCCGGACACCCGGGGGAGGACTGCCCGGGACCCATGGAGCCCGTCCCGGGCACTTTGCCATGCCGTGGGCCGGAGGAGGGAGCCCCCAGATGGAGGGGAGGTGTTGTCCGGGCATAGCCCATCTGGTCCCCGACAAAGAACCGCCAGCCCGGGAGGGGTGTTCCGGCATACCCTGCCCCTACTAATCTGGAGGAAAGCTACCCCTCTTTCTGGGAACCCGTGCGCACCGCGAGTCTCAGGGGACCCGGGGCGCGAACGTGCCCGACCTCCTGGAGCCCTGGCTGGGATCCGGGAGGCAAATGAGCCCTCATAGGGACTTCCAGGGCAGCCCGGCCATCTGGTCGCCCCATTGGAAAGCATTGCATGCGACCAGATGGCCGATGGGAAAGGTGCGACCAGATGGCCGGGACCGAAAGGACTCCCATCTCCCCGCCCGAGCCTTCGCGGTAGGGCTCCCGCCTGCCCACGCAGGGCTCGGGGGCTCCGCTTCCCGGGGGCTCGGGGACCCTGGCTGGGCCTCAGGCACGGGGAGGACCACCGGAGCTCTCGGGCCCGGACGCCCGGGGAGGACTGCCCGGGACCCATAGTGACCGTCCCAGGCACTTTGCCACGCCGTGGGCAGGAGAAGGGAGCCCCCGGACGGAGGGGAGGTGTTGTCCGGGCATAGCCCATCTGGTCCCCGGCAAAGAACCGCCAGCCCGGGAAGGGTGTTCCGGCATACCCTGCCCCTAGTAATCCGGAGGAGACCTACCCCTCTTTCTGGGAACCCGTGCGTACCGCGAGACTCAGGGGACCCTAGGCCCGGACTAGCCCGACCTCCTGGAGCCCTGGCTGGGATCCGGGAGGCAAATGAGCCCTCATCGGGACTTCCAGGGCAGCCCGGCCATCTGGTCGCCCCATTGGAAAGCATTGCGTGCGACCAGATGGCCGAGGGGAAAGGTGCGACCAGATGGCCGGGACCGAAAGGACTCCCATCTGCCCTCCCCGAGCCTTCGCGGTATGGCTCCCGCCTGCCCACGCAGGGCTCGGGGGCTCTGCTTCCCGGGGGCTCGGGGACCCCAGCTGGGCCTCAGGCATGGGGAGGACCGCTGGAGCTCCCGGGCCCGGACGCCCGGGGGAGGACTGCCCAGGACCCATGGAGCCCATCCCCGGCACTTTGCCACGCCGTGGGCCGGAGGAGGGAGCCCCCGGATGGAGGGGAGGTGTTGTCCGGGCATAGCCCATCTGGTCCCCGGCAGAGAACCGCCAGCCCGGGAATGGTGTTCCCGGCATACCCTGCCCCTCGTAATCCGGAGGAAAGCTACCCCTCTTTCTGGGAACCCGTGCGCACCGCGAGACTCAGGGGACCCTAGGCCTGGACGAGCCTGGAGCCCTGGCTGGGATCGAGCAGGCAAATGAGCCCCCATCGGGACTTCCAGGGCAGCCCCGCCATCTGGTCGCCCCATTGGAAAGCATTGCGTGCGACCAGATGGCCGAGGGGAAAGGTGCGACCAGATGGCCGGGACCGAAAGGACTTCCATCTGCCTGCCCCGAGCCTTCGCAGTAGTGCTCCCGCCTGGCCTTGCAGTGCTCGGAGGCTCCGCTTCCCGGGGGCTCGGGGACCCCGGCTGGGCCTCAGGCACAGGGAGGACTGCCGGAGCTCTCGGGCCCGGACGCCCGGGGGAGGACTGCCCAGGACCCATGGAGCCCGTCCCGGGCACTTTGCCACGCCGTGGGCCGGAGGAGGGAGCCCCCGGACGGAGGGGTTGTCCGGGCATAGCCCATCTGGTCCCCGGCAAAGAACCGCCAGCCCGGGAGGGATGTTCCGGCATACCCTGCCCCTACTAATCCGGAGGAAAGCTACCCCTCTTTCTGGGAACCCGTGCGCACCGCGAGACTCAGGGGACCCTGGGTGCGAACGTGCCCGACCTCCTGGAGCCCTGGCTGGGATCCGGGAGGCAAATGAGCCCTCATCGGAACTTCCAGGGCAGCCCGGCCATCTGGTCGCCCCATTGGAAAGCATTGCGTGCGACCAGATGGCCGAGGAGAAAGGTGCGACCAGATGGCGGGACCAAAAGGACGCCCATCTGCCCGCCCGAGCCGAGCCATAGCGGTAGGGCTCCCGCCTGTCCTTGCAGGGCTCCGGCGCTCTGCACTAGGGACCCTTGTCCCGGGCAGATGGACACTTGGCAGGCCGCAGGATGGGGGCTCCCACACTCCAGGCCCTGACCGAAACCCAGTCCCCGGGGCCGGTCCCTGCTTCTCAACCCAGCCAGGCCGGGGAGATCGGGTAGCCTGCCCGGGCACGAGGGACTCCTGTCCCGAGCACACGGACCCTCAGGACGTGCGCTCGTTTTCCACACATTTTTTCCATAATTCCACGTAGTGTCCTTACGCCAATTCTGCCCAGCCCTAACCAAACTCCTACTACGCAGTGGAAAGGACTTAGCCAGCCACCCCCCCCCACCTGGCCCGGTCCCTGCTTCTGATCCCAGCCAGGTCGGGGGAGCCTTCCTTGGCCGGATGGCCCCCGTCATGGGCACCCGGACCCTCACCAGGCCGCAGGACGGGGGCTCCCGCACCACAGCGCTGTATAGGGGTGGGCAGAAAACTCCGCCAGCGGAGCGGATAAAGCCAGCCATCCCCGCTCCCCGGCCCGGTCCCTGCTTCTGAAAGCAGCCAGGCCGGGGAGAGCCTCCCCAGGCCCCGGTGTACTCCCGTCCCCAGCGCCCGGACCCTCGGCTGGCTTGCAGGACGGGGGAGCTCCCGCACCCCGGGGCCCGCCGGACGGAGCTCGAGCCCCGGGTCCGGGCCCAGCTTCCAAGCCGTAGCCAGGCCGGGGAAAGCCTCCCCTGGCCCCGGTGGACCCCCTTCCCCAGCATCCGGACCCTCGGCTGGCTTGCAAGACGGGGGCTCCCGCACCCCGGGGCCCGCCGGATGGAGCTCGAGCCCCGGGCTCGGGCCCAGCTTCTAAACCCTAGCCAGGCCGGGGAGAGCCTCCCCGGGCCCCGGGGGACCCCCTTCCCCAGCGCCCGGACCCTCGTCTGGCTTGCAGGACGGGGGGCTCCCGCACCCCGGGGCCCGCCGGACAGAGCACAAGCCCCGGGCTCGGTCCCAGCTTCCGAAATAAGCCAGGCCGGGGAGAGCCTCCCGGGGCCCTGGTGGACCCCCGTCCCCAGCGCCCGGACCCTCGGCTGGCTTGCAGGATGCGGGGCTCCCGCATCCCGGGGCTCGCCGGACGGAGCTCAAGCCCCAGGCCTGGGCCCAGCTTCTGAACCCTAGCCAGGCCAGGGAGAGCCTCCCCGGGCCCCGGTGGAATCCCTTCCCCAGCGCCCAGACCCTCGGCTGGCTTGCAGGACGGGGGCTCCCACACCCCGGGGCCCACCGGACGGAGCACGAGCCCTGGGCCCGGTCCCAGCTTCTGAATCCTAGCCAGGCCGGGGAGAGCCTCCCTTAGCCCTGATGAACACCCAGACCATCGGCTGGCTTGCAGGACGGGGGGCTCCCGCACCCCGGGGCCCGCCGGAGCTCAAGCCCCAGGCCTGGGCCCAGCTTCCGAACCCTAGTCAGGCCGGGGAGAGCCTCCCCGGGCCCCGGTGGACCCCCGTCCCCAGCGCTCGGACCCTCGGCTGGCTTGCAGGATGGGGGGC